>JACEEZ010017780.1:67500-72500 GCA_016584305.1 Chionoecetes opilio
AGTAGTAGTATAGTAGTCGTAGTAGTAGTAGTAGGCAGTAGTCGGGTAGTAGAGTAGGCGGCGGGCGGGGGGCGGGCGGGCGGGGCGGGGAGGGGGGGGTTGGCGGGGGGGCCCGGGCGGGCGGGCGGGCGGTAGTTGCCTACTGGAGGTGGGGGTGTATCCAGCTTCTTTCCTTTTGAATACAGGAGTGAGGCAAGGGTGCGTGTTTGCCCCATCACTTTTCAACGCTTGTATGGATGGGTTTTGGACAAGGTTGTAGATCGAAGTGTTTGTGGAGCATCCGTCGGCAACACCAAGATCACTGATCTTTTTTTTGCCGATGATGCAGTAATCCTTGCTGAGTCCTGGAGGCCCTGGTGATGGCTCTCGAGGCGCTGCACGGGAGCAAAACCTTTGGGACTTGAGGTCTCCTGGCTTAAGACCAAGGTCCAGGTGTTTGGAGACTTACTAGATGAAGCAGTTTCAGTCTGTTCATGCGTGTGGCGAGACATTGAGATCTTGGAAAGTTTTACATACCTGGTAGCGCAGTCCATAATGACGGCGGGTCACGTCAAGAAGTCTTTCGGCGGATTGGGGATAGCCCACGGTGTTATGGACTCGCTCAGCGGGAGTATTTGGCGTTGTCGGTACCTGTGCAGGAGGACAAAGATCCGTATCTTCAAGTCGCTTGTGATCCCTGTCTTACTCTATGGTTGTGAGACATGGACACTAAATAGGGACTTGAAGAGACGAATCAATGCCTTTGGTAAAAGTGTCTTCGCAGAATCAGGGGGTATCGCTGGGATGTTTACGTGTCAAATCAGCGATTGCCCCGTGAGACTGAATCGAGGCCTATTACCTGCATAGTCCGTCAGCCCCAACTTCGGCTATATGGACATGTGGCAGGCTACCCTGAACCCGATCCTTCTCATCGGGTTGTATCTGTAAGAGACAATCCGGCGTGGAGGAGGCCAAGGGGGCGCTCACAAGGCTCGTTTCTGGGGCAAGTTGATGTTTCTTGTTGAGAGCTGTTTGGTAGGGGAAAAAGGAGCCTGCATGGGAACTCGCGCGTGGTGACCCCAGGAGTGGCATCGTAGGGTGGGCGAGGCGACGCGCCCCCCGGCGTATGCCCCTAATGATTGTTTGTTGATATCTGAAAAGTATTTTAATCTAAACTAAACACCTTTTTTATAACTTTGGGATGTTTTTAAATTGTTTAAATTTTTAAAAAGTGTGACTTTTTTTTTATGTTTTAATTAGGATTTAAGTTTTACAGTTTTTTAGTATTTTAATATTTTTATTTGTATATAGACCATGGTTCAATATTCTACCTTTAACACATATTATCTTATTTAGAATATTGTAAGATCATATTTCTATGTTAAAAGAAAAAGCCATTGTAAAAAATGGAAAAAAATTCTGATCTGATTTAGATTCTCTCTCTCCTTTCCTCTCTTACCTCCCTCTCTCTACCTCTCTCTCTCTACCCTCTCTCTTTCTTACCTCTCCTCGCTACCTCTCTCTCTCTCTACCTCTCTCTCTCTACCTCTCTCTCCTACCTCTCTCTCTCTCTACCTCTCTCCCCTCTACTCTCTCTCTCTCTCTACCTCTCTCTGTCTTATGATTATTTTGTTTTTTGCCACCACACGTCTGTAAATATTAAAAAAAACGTTGTCCTGGCGACTTTAGTGTTATCTACGGTCTACTGAGTCCATTCCAATCATTTACCACCCTATTTGTGAACCGTTTTTCCCTATTTTATATAAATCTACGCTTTCCATGGATAAGAGATTAAAAATACTTAGAATGATCTACACTTACACAAAGATCACGAACATTGACGAGAGTTTATACATTTTTTTTATTTATTATATCACAAAGAACTGGCCAAGGCACAACAAAAATGGGTAACACAAAGCCCGTTAGTTCCCAGTCCCTATAAAGAAGACAGTAAAATAATAAAAAAAAAGAGGGGTGACCCAAATTTTATTTCGGGAGGTGTCTTGTTACTCTTCTTTGAAAAGATTTAAGTCATAGGAAGGTGGAAAAATAGAAACAGGAAGAGAGTCCAGAGTTTGTCAGTGAAAGGGATGAAAGAGTAAGATACTGATTAACTCTGCATTAGGAAGATGGACAGAATAGGGATGAGAATGAGTAGAAAGTTTTGTGCAGCGAGGCCGCGGGAGGGGGGGGAGGCATGCAGTTAGCAAGTTCAGAAGAGCAGTGAGCATGAAAATAAACGGTAGAAGAGAGCAAGAGAAGCAGCATGCGGAGGTGATTTAAAATATTGAAGACAGTAGTCAGAGGAGAGAAGTTAATGAGACCGAAAGCTTTTGACTCAACCCTGTTTAGAGAGCGTATGAGTCGGATCCTCCCCAAACATGTGAGACATACTCCAGACAGGGCGGATAAGGCCCCTGTAGAGAGCAAGCAATTGGGAGGGGAAGAAAAAAAAAGGACGCACGACGCACAAGGACACCTAACTTCTAGAAGCTGTTTTAGCAGAGATGAGATGTGAGATTTCCAGTTCAGATTTTAGATAAAGGATAGTCTAGATGTTCATTGTAAAGAACGGGGACAGTTGAGGTCATTGAAGAAGAGGGGATAGTTATCTGTAGATTTTGTCGAGTAGATAGGTGAAAAAAATTGGGATTTTGATGGCATTGAACAAAACAAGGTGTTGCTTTGCCCCAATCAGAGATATAGAAAGGATCAGAAGTTAGGCGTTCGGTGGCATCTCTCCGTGAACACTTAGTTTCCTGTTGAGTTGGACGTCTAAATAAACGAGGTTTGAAAAAGCAGGGTTAGAATCACAGCGTAAGGAAGTGGATAGGGCTTTGAGTTAAGACTTGCAGTAGAAGATCATTAAGAATAATAGAAAGAGAGTGGGGTGTAGGACAGAACATGGGGAACACCACTATTGATAGATTTAGGAGAAGAACAATGTCCGTTTACAGTAGCTGCAATAGAACGGTTTGAAGGGAAGCTTAAGAGCAAGGTACAGAGAGAAGGATAGAACCCCGAAATGAGGTAGTTTGGAAATAAGAGTTGTGCCAGACCTATCAAAGCTTTTGATTATTGTCAAGGCAACAGCAACAGTTTCACCGAAACCCTAAAGGAGGATGACAAATTCAGTCGGTAAGCTAGAAGCCAGAAGATCGCCAGTAGATCGCCCCTTTACGGAAAAACCGTACTGGACGATCAGATGAAGATGTGAGAGATAATGCTTAAGAATCTATCTGCACGCACAATCTTCATTTTGATCGTCAAGTACAAACAATTACCTTTGGGGGTATTTAATGAGTCGGGTATTAGGTAACAGGACGCACTGGATACCCGACCGCCACCTGCCTTGTACTGTACATGCGAACCGACGAAATAAGGAAAGTACAAAGAGGCCGCTGAGGCTACACGTGGTAGTTTCTGTCACCTAACATACTACATCACCTTTCATTCCACTCCATGAACCTATACATGCCCCTCTTTAAAAGCTCCCTACTGACTCCGCACTAATACCTGTCTACAGAGTCAATTCCATTCATTCACCACCCAATTTGTGAACCAGTTTTTCCCTATTTCCTTTCAAAATCTACGCCCTTCCAGCTTGAATCCTTACCTCTGCTCTACCCTGGTTAAAAGCCGTAAGAACTTTCCTAACTCTCTTTATTAAATCCCTTTATCCACTTAAAAACTTATATCAGATCGCCCCTTACTCTGCGTCTCTCGAGTGAGTGTAACTTTAATAACTTCAATCTCTTCTCATAACTAAAGTTACGCATCCCTTGTATCATTTTGGTCATCCTTCTCTGCACTGTTTATAACAAGGCTATATCCATCCTGTAATATGGAGACCAAAACTGAACCGCATAGTCTAGGTGAGGCCTGACTAGAGCCAGATAAAGCTTTAGAATAACAACCGCACTTCTACTTTTAACCCTTCTGGTAATGAATCCTAACACTCTATTAACTCTATTTTTAGCCTTAATACATTGTTTCCTAGGTCGGAGGTCTAGGCTCACCCTCACTCCATTATCTTTTTCACCTTCTGATCTTTTCAGCGATATGTTGCGTATGGTGTATCTGTACAGAGATGACCGCCCGCCCGCCCATCACCACAGCCACGCCCACACTGCCTCACCCACCCACCAAACCTCTGAGACTCACTGCTTCGAGCCCTGAAAGAAACATAAGAACATAAGGAAGCTGCAAGAGGCTGGGAGACGTACACGTGGTAGTTCCTGTTACTTAACACTACCTACATCCACCTTTCATCCCCATCCATAACACTGTCCAGCCTCCTTTTAAAGCTCCCTATTGACTCCGCACTAACGTAAGAACATAAGAACATAAGGAAGCTATAAGAGGCCGCGAGACCTACACGTGGTAGACCTTCCCTGCTGCATATCGGACACCTCAAACAAGTCACTCAACAATCACGTGTGTTGCTTACACTGCCTCGGCCACCAAGACATCGGCGTGACATCACCACAGGATGTGAGTGTGTGTGTGTGTGTGTGTGTGTGTCAGAGGTGGGCGCTTCCGCAAACACTTCCGCAAACCGCAACTTCCGCAAATTGCGGAAGTCCGAATTCGTTTGCGGAAGTGTAAATGTTTGTAAATTTGCGTTTGCGGAAGCACTTCCGCAAACGCAAAGAAGTCCGCAAACTCTCAATTTTGAACACGATTCCTGCGCGGCTACGCGCACCGTCCAGAGAACGATGCTTGCCCACCAGTGTCTCTTCCTCTTTGTTCAAATGGATTTTTTGATGGCCACGGCAATCCTGTACTCTGGGACTGCGAGTGCTGTGAAATGTGGGGGAGGTGTATCCTGCTTCTTTACTGTTAACAAAGGAGTGAGGCAAGGGTGCGTCCTTGCCTCATCACTTTTCAACACTTGTATGGACTGGGTATTGGGCAAAGTTGTAGACCAAAGTGATTGTGGAGCATCCCTCAGCAACATCAAGATCACTGATCTTGTTTTTGCCGATGATGCAGTAATCTTTGCAGAGTCGCTGGAAGTC
>JACEEZ010017780.1:75000-100000 GCA_016584305.1 Chionoecetes opilio
TTATATATATAAATAGTATAAATATATATTATATAATAATCTATATATATAGATATATGAATATATCATATATATAATTTATATATATGAATATAATATATAATATATAAGATATATAATATAAATAATATATATCGATATATATATATAGATATTAATATATATATTATATATATAATATATTATATATATTTATATATATAATATAATAAAATATAATTATATATATATATATAATATATATATATATTTAAATATATATTATTTTAATCTAATATATATAATAATATATATTATATTTAATATATATATAAAAATATAAATATATAAAATAAAAAGATAAAATTTTATATATATATAAAATATATATAAAAAATATATATATAATAAATTTTTATTATTTTTAATATTAAAAAATATATATATTATAAATAAAATAAAAATATATAAAAATTTAAATAAAATATATAATTTTATATTTTATAAAAATATAAATATAAAATATATTTTAAAATAAAAATATATAAAATAAAATATATATAATTTTATTATTTTATTATATAATAATATATATATATATATATATATATATAATATATATATATATATAATTTTAATAATATAATATATATAAATATATATATATAAAAATATATAAAATATTTTATAAATATTTTAAAATTTTTTATAATATATATATATATAAAATATATATAATATATATATATATATATAATATAAAAATTTTAAAATATATATATATTATATTATATAAATATATATATATAATATATATTTAAAAATATTTTAATAATAAAATATATAAAATATTTTATATATAATATATATATATTTTAATATATATATAAAAAAGATATATAAATATATTATATATATATATAATTATATATAATATATATTATATATTAATAATATAAATAATATATATATTTTATATATATATAATATAATATATATTTTAATTTTATATATTATATATAATTTATTATATATATATATATATATTATATTAAAATAATAATATTTTATATATATTATATATAATATATAATATATATATATATATATATTTTATATATTATATATAATATAAAATATATATATAAAAACCCCACAAAATTACCCTTTTCCTTTCAAATTCTTTCGCTAATAATGATTCCCCCTGGGAAAAAACCCGGAAGACGAATATGAAAATATATTTTTAAAACTGGATATCACCCAAAAAAAAGGGTTTTTTTTGGTATGGAAAAAAAAGGGTTTTTTTGGTATCAGGTATACCAAAAACCATTTTTTTGGTATTTTTGGGGTGCCCGTCCCACGGCGGGAAAGGGGCGTGGTTCCTTTCATATGTTTTTCCTTTCGTTAATAAAATAAAAAATAATTAATTTTTCGCATAATCTGCCGTTCGTCTCCTTTTTTTTTTAACCGGCCCCAAAATTTTTTTCCAAATTTTCCCAAAAAATTTTTTCCCCCCTTAAAGTTTTTCCCTTTCCCCCCCCCCCCCAAAAACCTTCCCCCCCCCCCCCGGGGCCCCCAAAACCCTTTTTTTAAACCTTTTTTTTTTTAAAAAAAACCCCCCCCCCCCTTTTTTGGGGGGGGGGTTTTTTTTTCCCCCAAAAAAAAACCCCAAAAAAAAAAAAAAAAAAAAAAACCCCTTTTTCTTTTTTTTTTAAATTTTCAAAAATTTAAAAAAAATTTAAAAAAAAAAAAAAAAAAAAAAAACCCCCCTTGGGGGTTTTGGATAGACAAAACCCTTTTTTTTTCCTTTCCCCCTATAGTGGTAAAGCGGGAGCCTCTGTTTTTTTTCGTTTAAAGAAAACCCACGAACCCCTTCAAATTTTAGATAAAAAAGAAAAGGTTCCCGCTATCCAATTTAAAATTTTAAATTAGTTTCTTTTTAATTTATCAAAACAGTAAAAAGGGAAAAATATTCACAACTTTAAACCCGCATAAAAGTACACAGCACACGATTTTCTTAGGATTTGATTTGGGTAGACAAACCTGAGCTGTATTCCCCTTTCCATTCCACCCATATCCTTCCTTTCCCATTCACCCACTTTAACATGAATCCTTCTAGACAGAAGTACAACGCCAAAAAAAACGTGTTTTTCGGGATCGTCAATATATTTCTTATAGAAACGGCAATTGCTGGCCCTTTTTTCTTTATTCAATTTGAAAACCCTTTTTCTTTTTAAAAAAAAGATTGGTATATTTGGTTCACAACTTGTGCCTCTGAGGGGAATGGGGTCTGATGATGTGAAGCGTTGCCAGTATTGCCTGAATGATGAGGTGGGCAGAAAAGGGAGTGGGGCTGTTTGGGGACGCAATCATATTATTGAAGCACAAGGGCAACACACCCACACACGCACACACACACCCCCCCACCCACCCACACCAACCACACCCAACCCACACCCACACACACACCACACCACACTTTGGGAACAGATAACGGGGCGTACGCGTGTAGCCCTGATTTTTGCGAGGTAAAGACAACACCCACACGACCCCAAAAAACGCAACCCCGAAAGGGAAAACTCAAGTTTTAAATACGTAATGGAAATTCTCAGTGTCGGCTCAATTTACACAATAAATCAAAAGCCACAAATACACAGGAACTTTTTACTTTTCCTTTTTTTTATTATTTTTTCTTTCATTCTTTCTTTTTCTTCTACCTTTTTTTTCCTTTTCTTTCCTACTGAAAAAACTACAGCACGAGGGGCTGGAATAAGTTGTGGGGCTATATGTTTCTGTTGTGTAAGTCAATGCTACGTGACCCAGTTTTACAAAGGGGGGCCCCCATACTATCAATTTCTAATATACATTCACACTAACTGGAGAATGCTGTAGTGATGCGATCTTTTGGAAAAAAAAAAAACACAAAACACAAACNTTGTCGGTACCTGTGCAGGGGACAAAGATCTGATTTTAAAAGTCGTTTTATGATCCTGCTTACTCTATGGTTGTGAGACATGGACACTAATAGCGACTTGAAGAGACAAATCAATGTCTTGGTAATAAAAGTCTTCGCAGAATCATGGGTATCGCTAGGATGATAACATGTCAAATCAGCGATTGCACCGTGAGACTGAATCGAGGCCTATTACGTGCATTGTTCGTCAGCGCCGCGCCATCTTCGGCTATATGGGCATGTGGCACACTACCCTGAAAATGATCCTTCCCATCGGGTTGTATCTGTAAGAGACAATCCGGCGTGGAGGAGGCCAAGGGGGCGCCCACAAGGCTCGTTGCTGGGGCAAATTGATGTTTCTTGTCGAGAGTTGCTTGGGATGGGAAGGGAGCCTGCATGGGGACTCGCGAATGGTGAACCCCGGGAGTGTCGTCGTAGGATGGACGAGGCTATGCGGTCCCCAGCGTATGCCCCTTATGATTGATTGACGGCAATCCACCCCTTCTTCAAGCTGCCTGGGTCCACCTTCTTAACCCTGAGAAGTAGATGCCTCGAAATCAAGACTGCTGTTTGAGGTCACGGAGCAGGCTGTTTTGGATACCTCAGAAGGCAGCAGCCCAGATGAAGACAAAAAGAATGATCTTTTTTCTGACCCTGATTACTTAAAATTATACTTCAGATATATATATATATATATATATATATATATATATATATATATATATATATATATATATATATATATATATATATATATATATATATTGCAAATGTAAATATTATTTCCAAGCTTTGATGAGCCCAGGTGATGACCCACATCTACAGAGGGCACCAACTCTACCCGCCTCTCCAACAAGATGGGGAAAGAGCTTGAGAGTTGGTGTTCAGAGAAGCAGAGGAACAAGCTGCTGGAAGAAGCCATGTTTCCCGCCCTCTCCCATGCCACCTGGGTATATGTGCCACATATACCCAGGGCCACAGCCCTGCAGCTGTGGAGAGACTTTTCTCCCAGGGGTCGGACATCATTAAGGCCAAGAGAGCGAGTGTATGACCTCCGATAATTTTGAGAGAGTGGTCTTCATGAAGAGGAACATGGACCTGCTCAAGTTGAAACTATCACCAGAGGACTCTGAATGAGGAGTCTGAGGTTAAGGGTCTGATATCTTATCAATGAAATATAATTTGTAGTGTAGTGTACTTATATTCATTATTACCCCCTAGTGTGCACTTAATTAAGTTGATATATTGAGTAAATGGTCACAATGAGGGGAAGGTAAAATGTGAGCTATAACATCTGTGGGGCGCTGCGAACTAAGTATGAAAAAATAGTACTATTTATATATATAATATATATATATATATATATATATATATATATATATATATATATATATATATATATATATTATATATATATATATTTATATATTTATATATATATATATTTATATTTATATTATATAATATATAATTTATATATATATATATATATATTTATATATATATATATATATTATATATATTATATATATATATATTTATATATATATATATATATATATTTATATATATATTATATATATATATATTATATATATAATATTTATATATATAATATTATATTATGTATATATATATGTATATATATATATAATATATATATAATATATTATATATATATAATGTATATTATATATTATATATATATATATATATATATATATATATAATACTATATATATATATATATATATCTGTATATATAATATAATGATTAAGTATTGATTATATATAATATTTATTAATATAATAATAATATATATTATATTATAGATCATATTTTTTATATATATATTCTATTAATAAATAATTTTGATATTATATATATATTTTATATAAGTTTATATAGTATATATATATTATAGATATAATATAATATATACTATAATATAATAATATAGATTAGATACTATAATATATATTTAATATATATATTAATTTTATATGGTTAAATTATATATTATTTGTAAATTTAATATATATATATTATATTTAAAAATATTAAATATATATATTATATTTTTATATATATATTTATATAATTTTTTAAATTATGGTAAAATATATATATATATATATGTAAAATTATATATATATATATCTATTATATGTAATACTATATATATATATGTAATATATCTATATATCTTTTATGAAATATTATATATCGTATTAAAATATATATTATATTTTTAATATATTTTATATTTTAAAATATGTAATATATATTTTATATGATATATTATTTTTTGTAATATTATTATATATATATTATAAAATTATATATATATATATATATATATATATATATTTTGTAATATATAATATATTATATTATATATTTTAACATATCTATGTTATAAAATATATGTATATAATATATATTATAATATATATGTTTTATATATATTAATTATAATTATTGATATTATACTATATATAATATTATATTTTTATATATATATTATATATATAAAAATATATATATGTATAATGTATATATATATATTAAATATATATATATATATTTTATATAAGTTAGTATATAATTTAAATAATTAAATTTAAATAATTTATTGATGTATATATATTATATTATTATATATATATATATATATATAATATTATATAATAATATATAAAATATATATATTTTTATTATATTATATTATAAATTTATATATATTATATATATATTTTATATTATATTAATTAATAATTATTGTTTGTTATATTATATTTTATTTATATATATATTTTTATAAATATATCTATATATATATACATATATATTTTAATATTATATATTATACATATATATTTTATAATAAATAATATAACTTTTATAATCCATATATATATACATAATTACCATATAACATATAAATATATATATAATATATTTAATATATTATATAATTATTATATATATAATATATATATTAATATCTATATATTTTATATATACATATATATATAAAAATCTATACATATAATATATTCTTACATATATATCTAATATACATAGGATAGCCGGGGTGTCTGTGTGTGTGTGTGTCTGTCTGTCTGTTTTGGGTAGCCGAAACTATAATTTCATTTTAAATTAAAGATGGCTCAAATAATCGTAATAATCGTAGGTGGTTAATGGGTTGGTCCCATGTCCGATTGAATAATTTTGAAGGATGGGTTTTGGGCTAAAAACACTTTAGGAGTATTTGATTACAGGACTCTCTGCGGGAACGTCTTGCCGCATTCCACAAACTCAGTAACTCATGGACGTTTGTGTGCCTGTGTGAGTTTGTGTGTGCTTGGGAAAACACGGAACACAAAGGGTTGGAATCACACGGAAAAAAAAAGGGCTGGAATCACACGGAACGTGGTCTACCCCGAGGCACTTTGTTCAGTGACCAACGACAGCAACAACACGATTGGAGTTTGCAATCACATGTTGTCTAATATATCTATCTAATATACTATAGGAGTAGCCGTGTGTCTGTGTGTCTGTCTGTGTGTCTGTTTTGGGTAGCCGAAACTGTAAATTCAATTTTGATGAGATTAGGCTAAAAAAATTGCAAATAAATCTCAAAAAATTGCAAATAAATCGTAGGTGGTAAGCGGTTTGGTCTCATGTCGATTGAATAATTTTGAAGTGGGGTTTTGGGCTAAAAACACTTTTCAGGGATTAGATTACATGAATGAACTCTGCGGTAACGTCTTGCCACATTCCACAAACTCGGTAGACTCATGGACTTACGTTTGTGTGCGTGTGTGTTTGGAATCACACGGAACACAAAGGGTTGGATTCACACGGAACACAATGGGTTGGAATCACACGGAACACAAAGGGTTGGAATCACACGGAACACAAAGGGTTGGCATCACACGGAACACAAAGGGTTGGAATCACACGGAACACAAAGGGTTGGAATCACACGGAACACAAAGGGTTGGAATCACACGGAACACAAAGGGTTGGAATCACACGGAACAGAAATGGTTGGAATCACACGAAACGTGGTCTACCCCGAGGCAGTTTGATCAGTGACCAACGACAGCAACAACACGATTGGAGTTTGCAATCACATGTTGTCTAATATATACTACTACTACAAACATCAATACATGGGTCCGAAGGGCCCACAAACACTTGTTATACTACTAAAAACATCAATACATGTGTCCAAACGGCCTACAAGCACTTGTCTAATGTACTATAAGACTAGCCGTGTGTCTGTGTGTGTGTGTGTGTCTGTTTTGGGTAGCCGAAACTGTAAATTCAATATTGATGAGAGTAGGCTCAAAAAATCGCAAATAAATTATAAGTGGTAAGCGGCTTGGTTACATGTCGATTGAATAATTTTAAAGGGGGTTTTGTGCTAAAAACACTTCTATATATTAGATTACAGGAAAAACTCTGCGGTTACGTCTTGCCACTTTACACAAACTCAGTAGACTCATGGACTTAACTTTGTATGCGTGTGTAAGTGTGTGTTGGAATCACACGGAACACAAAGGGTTGGAATCACATGGAACGTGGTCTACCCCGAGCCACTTTGACCAGTTACCAACGACAGCAACAACACAATTGGAGTTTGCAATCACATGTTGCTGTTGTCTAATATATACTAATACTACAAACATCAATGCATGGATCCGAAGGGCCCACAAGCACTTGTATATATCTATACATCTATATATCTATATCTATACATATATATATATATATATATATATTATATATATATATATGTATATATATATATATATATAATACTATATACATATATAATATATATGAATATAATATATATAATATATATATATATATATATATATATATATATATATATAATATATATATATAGTATATATATATATATATATATATATATATATAATTAGGGTACGCCGTAGGTCCAATGAAAAGTGAAATATAGATTATTTCGAATTTGGCAGGATGTTTTCTTATGTAAAATTGAGTTTTAAGGGTAGTTTGTCCGGTTCAAGTTTTTGGTTTGAGCATTTCTTGCTATGCAAAAATGGACTTTTATATTTATATGCAAAACATAGCTTAAAGTGCGATTTTGCATAGTAAGAATTGCTCAAATGCAAAAATGGGATTAGATAAAATCGTCTTAGAATTCCATTTTACATAGGAAATTGGCATGCCGAAGATGAGAAAAAGTATTTTTGTTATACGGCGTACCCTAACCAGGGTACCAAAATAGTTGGATTGGGTTACAATGGGAGGAAGGACAAGACCAGGGCGATGGTGCCCGACAGCTATGGGAAACTGCACCCAAGGTTGATCAAGGAGGAGCATGTGTCAGTGACAGAGGAGCCATCTGGAAGGTACCTTTGGGACTTTGTACCAGAGGACCCGGTGGCACCTGAGAAGCCTACGTTCAAGGTGGCTCAGGCTCTCTATGATCTGCTGGTGACATACGACTCCACCGACTCACTGATCGTATTGCAAGGTGACTCAACTAGGGCCAACACGGGGTGGAAGGGTGGTACTCACGCCCATTTGGAGAAGATGCTGGGACCCAAGCTCTTCTGGAGTATATGCGTGTTGCACACAAACGAGTTGCCCCTGCGCTACCTTATCACCAGCATCGACGAGCCTACTTCATCTGACACTGGCTTCACAGGTCCAGTGTGCAGTCTGCTGTCCAGCGTGAATGAGATGCAGTACAACGCAGAGTTCAGAGGAGTGCCAGGCGGTGAAGATCTCACGGAGATACCGGAGTATATCCTGGTCAACATGTCCACTGACCAGCAGGTCTCCTACCAGTTGGTCCAGGCTGTGAAGCGGGGCGTCTCCCGTCCGAGCTGCAGGAGATCAAGTGTGGCAAGGTGTCCCACTCCAGATGGCTCACCACAGCCCAGTCGCTCGTGTACATGTGGACCAGAAAGCATAGACTGACTGGCAAAAAACTGAACACCCTGGAAGTCCTAGTCAAGTACTGCCTGCAGGTGTACTTCAAACTCTACTACGACATCAAGGTTCACCACAGACTAGAGGACGGCCCCAAGCAACTTCCTCACGCAGCTCAGAGTGATGAGGTCGCAGCCCAAGAAGGTCCAAACAGCTGTGACCTGCGGACAGGGGCATGGTTCGCACACTCAGAATGTGCCCTCCTCTCGCTGATGGCGAGTCAGACTGAGGACGACCGCAGGATCGCCGTGACCCAGATTTTGAGGCTGAGGGCCGGCGAGGAGTATGGGGACACCAGTGTAAGACCTCGCATCACACCCAAGCTGAACTTGTCAGTCACCAGCTTGCAGACACTGATCAGCTGGCAGCCTGGCCAGGTGCACGAGCCGGCATTCACCTGTTCACTGTCCGGGGATCAGATCCAGAAGATCCTGGTCAAGCCGTACGAGGTTCCGGAGTTCTCTATCCACATTCAGAGCACCGAAAGAGTCATGAAGCAGGTGACAGAGGCTGCGGCAGCAGTGATGGGGCCGTAGACCAGAGACGGGTTCATCCGGGGTCGGGCCCACCACCGGGAGACCATGCCCTGCTTCAGGTCTAAGAAGGACATGATGGACACGTTCTAGGCCAACGTAGAGGCTGTGACACTGTGATGTAGTGCCTGATGAACCAACTGATCAGAAAGAGCTTACCACGCTAGTCATTTGGAACTCATATTGGTGCATGATGCAATACACAGGACCAACCGGACACTGCGTACTCATTTAAACATTATTCGATAAGGGTGCAATATAAAAGTGCGATTCTGCATAGTAAGAATTGCTCAAATGCAAAAATGGAATGAGATAAAATCGTCTTAGAATTCTATTTTACATAGGAAATTGGCATGCCAAAGTTGAGAATTTTTTTGTTTTGTTATACGGCGTACCCTAGTATATATATATATATTATATATATATAATATATTAATATATATATAATATATATATATAGTAATATATATATTATATATATATATATATAATATATATATATTATATATATATGTATATATATATATATATATATATATATATATATATATATATATGTATATGTATATATATATATATATATATATATATATATATATATATATATATATATATATATATATATATATATATATATATATATATACATATATATGTAATATATATACATATCTTTATATTTAATATACTATAGGAGTAGCCGTGTGTATGTGTGTCTGTTTGGGGTAGCCGAAACTGTATATCAATTTGAAAAGAGTAGGCTTAAAAATTCGCAAATAAATCGTAGGTGGTAAACGGCTTGGTTCCATGTCGATTGAATCATTTTGACGGGGGGTTTTGGGCTAAAAACACTTCTAGGAGTATTAGATTACAGGAAAAACTCTGCGGAACATCTTGCCGTATATCACAAACTCCGGAGACTCATGGACGTTAACGTTTCTGAGCGTGGTGAGTGTGTTGTTGGAATCACACGGAACACAAAGGGTTGGAATCACACGGAAACACATAGGGTTGGAATCACACGGAACACATAGGGTTGGAATCACACGGAACACAAAGGTTGGAATCACACGGAACACAAAGGGTTGGAATCACACGGGACGTGGTCTACCCCGTGGCACTTTGACCATTGACCAACGACAGCAACACAATACAAACATCAATATATGGGTCCAAAGGGCCCACAAGCACTTGTTATATACTATAGGAGTAGCCGTGTGTCTGTGTGTCTGTCTGTCTGTTTTGGGTAGCTAAAACTGTAAATTCAATTTTGATGAAAGTAGGCTAAAAAAATTGCAAATAAATCGTAGGTGGTAATCGGCCTGGTGCCATGTCGATTGAATAATTTTGAAGGGGAGTTTTTGGGAGTGACCAACGACAGCAACAACACGATTGGAGTTTGCAATCACATGTTGTCTAATTATACTACTATACAAACATCAATACATGGGTCCGAAAGGGCCCACAAGCACTTGTATATATATATATATATATAAAATATTATATAATATATATATATATATATATATATATATATATATATATCAATAATTATTGCCATAAGTGATTTAGTAAATAATATATAAATTTACTACCACAAAGTGCTTTAAACCTCTATTTTTGCAATATATGCAGAGAAAATATCTCTTAATTGGTTTGCGGTTTGCGTACTTGCAGTTGCGGAGTGTGAATATCAAGAAGTTTGCGGAATTGCTTTTGCGGAACATAAGGATCGGGGTTTGCGGATTTGCGTTTGCGGAAGCGGATTTTCGTTTGCGGTGCCCACCTCTGCCACACACACATACACACACACACACAAACACATGCACACGCACAGCCACACACACACGCACACAAACACACACACACACACACACACACACACACACACACACACACACTACGGGTACTCCGTAGTGTAGAGGTGGCACGCTCCCGGGTCACAACCGAGGGTCCCGGGTTCGATCCCCGGGCGGAGGGGAGACAGATGGCTGTTTCCTTAAAACCCGAGCCCCTGTCCACCCAGCAGTGAATGGGTTACGGTGTTAGCCGAGGATTGTGACCCGCCTCCCCGGGTGATGGCTTCGGCAAACACTAAGAAGGAATGATACGAATGTTGATATGGAGACGGGGCCATACGAGTGCAGCTTAGTCCCTGTAAATACAAATAGATGAATACAACTAGATGAATACAACTAGATGAACACACACACACACAAAACACACACACACACACACACACACATATATACACACACACACACACACACACACACACACACACACACACACACACACAGTGAAGGGGAGCGATTGAATATTCAGGGAGAAATATGAAAAGAAGATGGGCTCTAACAAAGACTACGCTCTAACATTGGTAATTATATCGAAAGTACCACCTGTAACATACATATGCATATTGGGAAACTCTAACATCGGAAATGGAGATCTTCACTACTTATGCATTATTTGTACGTGTTGTAATGTGACTTGGAATGTGTATTGACATAGCGCACTTACAAGGGCATTTCGCCATGCTTTTTCTTTCATAACGTGAAAGCTTGCACTCAGAATGGGTGATACCTGAAAATACCTGAATTAGCTGGGATATGAAAGATAGATTTATAGACCATTTTTGGAATTAATGAGCAGTGTCATGAACTATATATCACCATAAAAGGTTTTCCAAGTAATACATAAAAATATGTGGAAAATTAAAACATTTAGAATGGCAAATATTACTTTTATACAATTGTTGAATAGTAAATATAACCTCCGCCCCACAAAGCAGAAGCCAAAATGTTTAAGAGTGACCCGGTGAACGATCGAACAAGAGAGAGAGAAAGAGAGAGAGAAGAGAGAAAAGAGAGAGAGAGAAAAGAGAGAGAGAGATGAGAGAGAGAGAGAGAGAGAGAGAGAGAGAGAGAGAGAGAGAGAGAGAGGGACGACCGACCGACCGACCGACGACCGACCCGACCGACCGACCGACCGACGACCGACCGACCGACCGACCGCGACCGACCGACCGACCGACCGGACCGACCGACCGACCGACCGACGACCACTGTAAAAGATTAAAGTGTTGAGCCTTCTTGCTTCATTCAAACATATGAGGAGAGCATTTAAGGCATTTGGCGCCCGAGAACACGAGAGTCTGTACTGCCTCGTGCCTCCGTCTGTCATCCACTGCACCATGACCACCTCTGTGAATGTACCATGAAAAACTGGGCGTGGAATAAAAAGAAAAAGGGAAAATAATTCTATGAAAAATAATAAGATAAGAAAACACGGTACAAAACAGGCTTAATGGAGGGAAATAAAATTTAAAAATGACAAGATAGGATTTAAAAAGTAGGGATGTAAAAATTTGCAGGAAAAAAAAGGGTTTAAAATCGTCATCTGCTTGCATCAAAGGATCAATATCATGCAGTCAACACGCTGGAGGGAAGGTCGTAAATGGAGGGTCCAGCGATGACAGGGAAGGAAAAAGAGCACATGGAAGGCCGAGCAGGACCCTAGCGGGGGGAAGTGTCCCGGGAGAGCAGCTTGGAATGGGTCCATGATAACAAAATGTGTTTTTCATGCATAAGCGAGATAAGTGGCTCAGATGGTAAGGCTCTGGAGGTTTCACTTAAAGGGCTCTGATGGTTGGTCCTCGCCCGTGGTGGCGCAGGCGGATTCTTATAGTGACGCCTGGGGATTAGAGGCTCATGCCGCCCCCCTGTTCCTCCGATGCACTCGCAATCGAAGGTAGAGTTGATGGGGAGGGCATGTGGTGTTTTTTTAGGCCACTCGACGATGCAGAAAGGTTTGGTTTTCTTCGGGATCGAACTCGGGTCACCGAGAACGCCAGTCGGAGACGCTAACCCCACTCCGCTACCGCCTCCCCAACCAGCCCCAAAAAAATTTTGCTTTTAATACTGATGTACAATGCAGTCGGGGTTTAGGGTTTTGTAACACATTTATACAAACGTCCAGGTCAAAGATCAAAGGAACTGTCGTGGATACATTGCAGTGACAACACACATATATCGAAATATTCTTGCGTCCCTCACCCTAGCCCCTCGTGGTTTACTATACAGGAAGGGATGTGTGATTCATCAGAGGCGTCTCACATTGTGCGGGAAAGGCAGATTGTAATAATTAACGGCGCCGTAACACCTGTCCTGCCAACTAAAGCGTCGAGGAGGGACGGAAGAGCTGCCTTATAACTCACCGCCATCCGTTGTACAAAATAACGCGGGAAGATACAAAATACACCACATACACTCACACAAAATATAATTAATATATATATATATTATATATATAATTATATATATATATTATATATATACATATATTATATCTACTGTATATATATATATATATATATTATATTATCAATATATATATATATATTTTATTAATTATATATATATTATATATATATATGATATATATATATTATATATAATATATATCATATATATATGAATTATATATATTATATATATATATATATAAATATTATACTAATATATATATTTATATATTATATATATGTTATTTTATAATATATATATATATATATTATATATAATTTTAATTATAAAATATATTATTATTATATTAAATTTATCTATTATATATTTTATATATATATATGTATTATTTTATATATTTATTATATATTTATATCTATATGTATTATAAGTTATATATTATATATTATGTATTATATATATATATGTATTATTATATATTATATATATTATATAATATATATATATATATTAATATTATTTTATTATTGTTATATTTTATGTTTTTTTTGTTTGTATATTTTAACATATATTATTCTTATTTATTTTTATAAATTTGTATTAATTTTATGTACATGTTTGTGTGTGTGGTGTGTGTGGTTGTTGTGTGTGGTTTGTGTTGTTGTGTTTTGTAAACATCTAGTTTTATTCATCTAGTTGTATTTACGGGCCTTTAGCCCAAAGCTCGGTGTGGCCCCGTTCCTATCAAACATTTTATCATTCATCCTTAGTGCTTATAGTGTTGGCCGAAGAGCACCCGGGAGGTGGTTCAAAAACCCCCGGCAACACCGGTCCCTTTCACTGCGGGTGGCCGGGGCCGGGTTTTAAGGAAACAGCCCAACTTTTTCCCCTCCCCCCGGGGAATCGAACCCAGGACTTCTGGGTTGTGAACCGAGCGGTTTCCCGCTACAACGGAGACCTGTAGGTTGTGTGTGTGTTGTGTTTTTGGGGTCTGTTTTTTTTTTGTGTGTGTTTTCCCAAGATCTTTTTACGCGTTGGACCCGATCCCCAACTATCCCTATTTTTTTGGGGATTTTTTGAGTCACGGGCCCGGTCAGTGCGTAGGGCCCACACCCCATCCTCTTGCAAAACTGTAAAACAAGGACAAAACTACCTTGTTACAAAGTCCCGGGGCGCTCAAAGTTTGGGGTTTTTTCTTTGACAACATTTACCTGTGTGTGTGTGTGTGTGCGTGTGTGTGCTTGTGTGTTTTTTGGGAAGGGTCAGTCTTTGTTTGTCTTGCCATGACTTTGAGAGAGATAATAAATAAAAATAATTTTTTGGGCCGTCATGTTACAATTCGTCAGGAAATCATGATGATTTCGGGCGGGCCCGTGAGCAAAGCTCTTTTGGGGGCCTGAATCATTATCTCTAGGTAAATTTTCCACGATGCCGCAGACACTACTAAATACAAAAATGAAATTTTTATCAATTCAGATTTTTATACCCTACTACTTAGCATACATATACATCACACATAATCATACTAACAATACATATATACATACTCGTATTACCTATACATAAATACTAAATACACGCTACACAAATACATCCTAACACATTCCAAATACACACATAAACACCAAAAAAATTATCATCCAACCTACATATCATACCGGGTACCTATAGTACGATTCGTATCTAGCAAATAATTCTCGTTTAACCCTCACTTGAACAATTCTTGGAAATGGTTTTTAGTGTCTCGAGGTGTATTCCCTGTCCTACAACCCCCGACAAGGAACTCTCTGGGCGTGTGATTTCTCACCGAGGGGAATCCCTCAGCGTGTGCTCCTTGTCGAATGTTGTGTGGTGCCCGGTTGTCAATAGTATGACACAGGTTTAATGCATTGTTACAAAATACCCGTTCGAAAACTTAGCATCTTGTAATTTTTTAATAAGGAATTAAACTTTAAAAGGTTTTTGTTGATAACACTACAGTAATACTTCTCTTAATATTTTTTTTTGTGTAACAAAAGAGGTTATAAGTATGTGGGGCATACCCTCCCCAATTGCGGGACAATATGTTAAATTTGGTAAACCATGGGGCATACATATTTGCTTAACTTTTCTACTTCATATTAGATCTTATTTTATACCACTCCCATTATTTTACAATTTTAGTTTTTTGTAATCTATATGAGCTTTCCCGTAAATTTTCATCTTTTTACCCTAAGAATTTTTTTCTTTTAAATCTTAAGTTTTCAATTGTTTATCTTAATGGAAAATTTTTTATTGGGTGTCGAAAACTGATGAGATATAATACTGGTCTTGTAAGTTTAAAGAAGCTTATACTATCAATCCCGTTCGTACGGTACAATTCGCATTTAAATATTTTCTAATTCTCTAAGGTCCGGCTTTTTAAAATAAATAGTAGTTCGTCTGCAAATAGAAGAAAAATTTAGTTTATCACTTGAAAGCACATGTCTTTATGTATACAAAAATAGTTAGGTCCCCGAAAATGATCCCCGGGAATGCCATATTTGATTGTTTTAAAATTTTGGATATTTTGTCATTGAAAATTACATACTGCTTCCTGTCTCCTAGATAACTCCTAAACCATTATTTGCAGTTCCCCTTATCCCGTATATGAATAATTTTTCTAACAAAAATATATAATATTATATAAAATATATAAAAGAGAGAGAGAGAGAGAGAGAGAGGAGAGAGGAGGGGAGGGGAGATGGGGAAGAGAAAAGAGAGAGAGAGAGAGAGAGAGAAAAGAGAGAGAGAGGATAGAGAGAGAGAGGGGAGGAGAGAAGAGAGAGAAGAGAGAAGAAAAAGGAGAAAAAAAAAAGTATACACCCCATCTCGTCACACCATGATGCCATTGGTTTGCACCAATCACATCCCTAAATTTCCCTCTTCTCTTGAGCTGTTAATCCTCAGCCGGACGACGCCTCGCCATTATTCAGACAGCAGTAATAAGGCGTCCCGTTCCGCAGGTACTCTTGTTTGACCTGTTATGTATAATTACCTTTATCAACCCACACATCACTTTGTATGTCGCCTTGAGGTACAATTTCCCACTTAGAGCTAACACGCACTAACATACCTTGCAATAATGTTTTGCCGGGTTTCATGTCTGTCTCGTAAATTTGCATAATTGTTCCGCTGCCTTGGGTCCTCCCCAAAGGGCAATCTGCTGACCTGATTCGTCGTTTTTTACTTTTCTTTCTTTCTTCTTAGTGAATTAGCAGAGTCTAGTTCTGAAATGGAACCTACGCAGGATTATATGTATTATACGTAAAATACGTTACGGGGGACTTTGAGTATTCCTGAATTTGTACGTCGCTTTTCTCCGTCACATTTCGGTTTCCGCTTCCTCAGGGATGGAGCCAGTTTGCATATTCTGCTGAAATGAAAGATCATATTTTTCTGGGTGAAATTAGAGCCAATCACAACTAAATATTCAGGCAGTCCACGCACAGTGTTGCCAAATCGCGGAAAACAACGCCGCCCATGGTTTTCATGTACGGCTGTAGTCCTTAGGAAAGGACGCTTATATTAAAATTGGCCAAAAAGAACAACGGTTATTGAGACAATGAAGCATGACTCAGGAATTACGTATAATGAAAAGGACAAGCTATAAACGATGTAATATGTTACACTAAGTAAAATTCTAATAACGGGTGGGCAGAGTAAGGCGGTGGTGTGCGTGGGTGATGCCAAGATTTCCCGTGTGGAGTAGAGCAATCCCTTCTCGCGCCCACACTCCCTGCCCCAAGTGCAAGCCCTCCTGGCACCCACACTCCCTGCCTCAGAGTGCAAGCCTCCTGGCACCCACACTCCCCGCCTCAGAGTGCAAGCCCTCCTGGCACCCACACTCCCTACCTCAGAGTGCAACCCCTCCTGGCGCCCCCACTCCCTGCCTCTGAGTGCAATCCTCCTGGCGCCTACACTCCCTGCCTCAGAGTGCAATCCCTCCTGGCACCACACTCCCTGCCTCAGAGTGCATCCCTCCTGGCGCCCACACTCCTTGCCTCAGAGTGCAATTCCTCCTGGCGCCCACACTCCCTGCCTCAGATAGCAATACCGACCGGGGTTTGGGGGGTGGAGAATGGACGTGGGCCCTCAAACTGAATAAAAAAGTAAACAAATTAAAATTTTCCCGCTCTCGCTCCCGATCACCAGCGTTCCCCTTCACTTTCATGCCCGGGAAAAGAAAAACGTTTTTACATACTTGGACCAAACGTTTTTTGTTGTTCTTTTATTTAGTGTTCGTGTAATTAATTATAACGGAGGCATCGTAACACACGGGTGATCCGAAATACTTTATAAGTTAATGAATTATGATTGCCGAGACGTAAATCAGTTAACTCGTTAACTAAACCTATTTACTGTTATGTAATCTTGGAGTTCAAGTTATTAATGTTTGATGATATTTCAATAATTTGTCAAGGATATAAATGATTAATCCACGGGGTATATACATGATTAGTAAACTTGTGTTTCACTTAATTAGAGGTATCCTGTGGAGGCGGTGGCCGAGTGGTCCGTGCACCGAGGTGGTGGTCGTGCAGTCCCCCGTTCTTTTTCCGCCGGTGACGCAGATTTTTAAATTTGCTTCCAGTGGCACGCGTCGCCCGGGTGACTGCCTGCGATTGTGCCTTTGATTAAGTGCAGCGCCGGGATGGCACTGGGCTGCAGGATGCGGAGTCAGTAACCCCCGGGCAGCGCCAGAATTAATAGTAATTAATTATGTTAATCTGATTAATACAATTTACAAGGGTCCGAATGTAACTACGGTAATACCCCCAAAGGCGCCAATTAAATACATCGTAAAAGAGATATATTTGTAGTATATTTTCTCATATTACTTTAATTATTTTCCTTGGCTTGGTATCTGTATTTCAAATTTAAAATGAGCGCTGGAACCCTGCCCTCTACTGTAAATTATGATATTGATCTCATATACAACATAATTATGCAATTCTGATTAATGAATCTCACAGGAAGCAGTTAAGTGTTCATATACATTCCATATATTAAGAAAATATTAATTCTAATTATGGCTGTATATTATGAAATTTGTGTTTATTGGAGCTTTTCATCTATGTTTGATCTGTATTCAAGTAAATTTAAATTTCTTTTGAAATATGATATGATAATTTTTTATATAACATACCAAAATATGAAACCCGATTTCTATAAGCAAGAAAAAACTATCGCGTCCACATCGTAGGTATCTCCATGTCAGATTTGTAGCGACGCATCCCGGTCAGTAATCAGGTGGCCATCAGGTCCCCTTGCGGCAAGCTAGTGTTTTTATCAAGCCTTTATTCATCGTTGGTGCCGCAGCGATGGAACCCAGATGGCAGTCCTGCTTTGTACCTCTCCAGGCATCGCTGAGCGTGTGATTTTTTTTCTTCAAACTTTCTTTAACTGTACAAACGATACTGCCAATCCAGACATTTATATACAAAAAGGCTAATGAAAAAACCCCACACACACACACACACACACACACACCACACACCCCACACACCACACATACACACACCCCCCACCCACCCACCCACCCACCCCCCACCCACCCACCCACCCACCCACCCCCCACACACACACACCACACACACACACACACACCACCACACCACACCCACACACACACACAACACACCACACACCACACACAAAACCCCACACACCAAGAGGGTCACCGCAAACAAAAATCCCTTCCGAAACGCAAACCCCAAACCCCCAACCCTTTACGTTCCGCAACAGAAAGCCCGAAAATTTTCTTAAGTTCACACTTCCGACCGAAAGCCCCAAAATCGCCAACCAATTATGGATATTTTATCTGCTTAATTGCAAAAAAAGGGTTAAACACTTTTGGTAGTAATTTTAAAATATTTTCCAAATCACTTTGACAATAATTATAATATATATATATATATATTATATATATATATATATAATATATATTATAATTTTTATATATATAAATATATTAAGATTATAATATATTATTAAGATATATGGGAAATTATGATAATTATATTTTTATGTAATTTGTAATATATTATATATATGTTGTATATGTAAAAATTTGTTAAATTAAATTTTATATATTGTATTATATGTTAATATTAGTTATTATATTATTAAAATATATTTTTTAATATATTTAAAATTTTTATATAAAAATATAAATATTATAATATAGATATATTGATATTATTATATTATATTTATTAATATATAAAAATATATAAAATTTATATATAATTTTGGATATAAATAAATTTTTATATTATATTTAAAATTTTAAAATTTTTATAAATTTTAAAAATTTTTTATTATATATAATATATTATAATATATATTTTATATTTTATTTTTATATATAATATTTGATATATATTATGATATATATTTATATTTTTTAATATATATTTTATAAATTATTTTTTTAAAATTTTATATATTGGTTTATTATATTTTAAAATTTTGTATTAATATATATTATTTATTATTTATAATCTTTTTATTTATTATTTATTATTTTTAATTTTTTATATTCCATTTAATTAGTTTTTTTTATAATTTTTTAAAATTGGAAAATATTTTTTATTTGAGATACCCCCGTACCTCGCCCCCTAGCAAGGGGCCACCTGGCCACTTTACCCCTTTTTTGCCTAGTACCCCGACCCCGCCCAGCAGCCCAGAAAAGGACTTTTTTTGCCACTGGGGAGGCGGTTTTTGCCATAGTAAACAAGAACTTCCCGTATGCAGCACAAACCCCAAACACCCCCAAAATTTTGCCTACAAAAAAAGCCTAATCCTGTAAAAAACAATAAAAACCGTCACCACCACGTGCCATCCTCACACCTCTGTGTATTCTCGCTGTCTTTATCCTTTTATGGCCCTCTGATCCACTCTCCTTGCTCATAATATAACTTATTAAAAAACGGAAAAGGTCAGGAAGATGATGTTGGGTCATTTTTCTAAACATCCTGGGTTATTTCTAATCCGGTAGGAGCGCACGATAATGAAGACATGGGGGACGGGGGAGGAACGTGTGAGTCCAATCAGCCCCCAAACGCCAAATCATGTTTTTATATCTGCTACCCTTGGTCTCACTTTAAAAATTTACAGTAAAATCTAAAAAAATTTTAAAGATATTTCTAATCACACAGTAATGTTTATATGAAAATTTCAAAAAAAAAAAAAAAAAAAAAAAAAAAATTTAAAAGCAAAGCAAAAAGAAGGGCTGGGAGCTCGCATACTTTCCCTTTTAGAATGCTCGCTGAGAACTGTGGCCCCTTTGAAATTGCTGGTAAATGGGGGGGCAAGCAGCTTTCCTGGATTGCGCGAAGCCGCGCAGGAGTCTTTTCATTTTTGGGGAATTTTGCGGACATTTTGCGTTTGTGGAAGGCTTCCGAAAACCAAACTTTTACCTTCCGAAAAACCCGCAAACGAATTCGAACTTTGCAATTTGCGGAAGTTAGGTTTTGCGGAATGTTTGCGGAAGTGCCCCCCTCTGACACACAAACAAACCCACACCCCCCACCCACAACACACAACAACACAAACACACACCCCCAAACATACACATACCAGACACACACCCCACACACCCCAACACACCAAACACACACACACACACACACAGCCCTCCCTGTGTTTTCTTTATTTCCCCTTTAGCTTTTGGGGCGTGAATTCCGGTGTTTTGTGTATAAAAATACTTTGTGTGTTCTTTTGTTACCAAGTACTCAAACCCAGTTTTTAAAATTAGGTTTTTAATGTCTTCAGATTTTTGGGTTTGGGGCCTTTTTGAAAAATTTGCAATTATTTATTTCTTATCGGATTTGTTTTAATCTTTTTGAAAACCTTTTCCTATCTGAAATCTGAGGAATTAAATTTATATTTTCTTAAACGTGCATAAAAATAATTTTTTAATAATTATTCTGCATGCATTTTTAACAAAACATCCATTTTTCTATTTCCTTTTGAGAATACGAACTTTTTACCTTTTTTTGAGCTCAAAATTTCTTAAACCAGAATCAATGTCAAGTTCCTTAGATTCCCTGGCCTAATATCATGATTTGTTTTATGAAAAGGCTTTATAGATTTTGAAGGGTGATCCTATAAAATATTAAAATGCGCGATCATTTAATTATCGATCAGTTCATATACGAGTATTTCCCAGCAACAGATGATTTATACTAGGCTGTACCCCCTGTCTTTACCGAAAATAATATATTTATATATAATATATATTAAAATATAATATTTATATAATATAATTTATATATTATATTATATATATGATATATTATATATTATATATGTATATATATAATATATTATATATATATTATATATATATAAATATAATAATATGCATTACTTTATGCCGATCCCGTACCCCGAACTTTGCTTGCACCGATACTAAAATGTTTTAAAAAAGGCGGGGGAGGGACAAAAAAAGGGGTAAAAAAAGAGGGTTTTGTGAAAGTTTAGAATTATTTGAAATATGTGTCAGGGGCTTTTTATATCATGATTTATTTTAGTTTAGAAAATGCTCATAGAAAAAGCAAAACCGCCACATGTGTTCATAGTCTGCAATGATAGCACATGTGTGTTGTGGCCGCGGGGGACTATACAACCCGGGCTCTGTGCCTTGCAAAAAACCCGGAACCAAAAAACCCGAAGCCATCACAGTAAAACTCCATTCTTACTTTTGCAATATACATTTCCCGTATTTTCTACACATTATTTTCCTCCAAAAATCAACCCCATGTTTGGTTTTTTCGCGTCAGTTCATGTTGGTCTGCTTTGCCCTTTATAATTGGGGTGAATACCACAAACTACAACAACCCGTGGGATGTGCGTTACTTGGCAAGTATAAATATCTCTGCTGCGTGTGATGATTGGATAAGTTTTTGGCTAAAGTGAAAGTATGGGTGTAAACATAAATGGCTGAACAATACTCTGAAAATAAGCCCATAAAAATGATCCGTAACTACACTTAAGATCTATCTGCTCCAATTTCTATCTGATCGTCAGTAGGTTTTCCCTAAAAGGGGGATCACTGGGGATCTTCTAGCTTTTCCAACTGAATCTTGGTCACTCCTTTAGGGTTTCGGTGAAACTTTTGCTGTTTTCCCCCCCTTTACTATCAAAAACTTTGATAGAGTCGGCACAAATTTTTTAAATTTTAAACTACCCTCATTCGGTTTTTTTCCTTCTCTCTGTACCTTTATTTAAGTTTCCTTTCAAACCGTTCTATTGCAGCTACTGTAGACGGACATTGTTCTTCTCCTAAATCTATCAATAGTGGTGTTCCCCAGGGTTCTGTCCTATCACCCACTCTCTTTCTATTATTCATTAATGATCTTCTAAGTCTAACTCAAAGCCCTATCCATTCCTACGCTGATGATTCTACCCTGCATTTTTCAACGTCGTTTATTAGACGTCCAACTCAACAGGAACTAAGTGATTCACGGAGAGATGCCACCGAGCGCCTAACTTCTGATCTTTCTATAATTTCTGATTGGGGCAAAGCAAACCTTGTTTTGTTCAATGCCTCAAAAACCCAATTTCTTCAACTATCTACTCGACAAAACCTACCAGATAACTATCCCCTCTTCTTCAATGACACTCTACTGTCTCCTTCTTCTACAATGAGCATTCTAGGACTATCCTTTACTAAAAATCTGAACTGGAAATCTCACATCTCATCTCTTGCTAAAACAGCTTCTAAGAAGTTAGGTGTGCTGTGGCGTCTGCGTCCTTTTTTTTCTCCCTCCCAATTGCTTGCTCTCTACAGGGGCCTTATCCGCCCATGTATGGAGTATGTCTCACATGTTTGGGGAGGATCCACTCATACAGCTCTCCTAAACAGGGTTGAGTCAATAGCGTTTCGTCTCATCAACTCCTCTCCTCTGACTGACTGTCTTCAATCTTTAAATCACCGCCGCAATGTTGCTTCTCTTGCTCTCTTCTACCGTTATTTTCATGCTCACTGCTCTTCTGAACTTGCTAACTGCATGCCTCCCCCACTCCCGCGGCCTCGCTGCACAAGACTGTTTACTCATTCTCATCCCTATTCTGTCCATCTTCCTAATGCAAGAGTTAATCAGTATCTTTACTCTTTCATCCCTTTCACTGGTAAACTCTGGAACTCTCTTCCTGTTTCTATTTTTCCACTTTCCTATGACTTAAATCTATTCAAAAGAAGAGTAACAAGACACCTCCCGAACTAAATTGGCCTACCCCTCTGTTTTTATTTTATTCTCTTACTGTCTTCTTTATAGGGACTGGCAACTAAGCAGGCTTTGTGTTACCCATTTTTGTTGTGCCCTTGGCCAGTTCCTTGTGATGTAAATAAAGAATAATAAAAAAACCGATATAGCTTTAATGTATTGTGTATCATTCCATTCCATCGAGGTGATCGAGTAGACTATATAATTATTCATATTTGTTTGTGTTATCTTGATGTCTTAGTGTGATTTCCCTGACCTGTCTTTTTCCTCATGTCATCGATGTTTGTCCTATTGCTTGTCTGCATTGGCGTTGTTTCACTGTGGACCTTGTTGTCAACAGTGCATCCATGGCGTCATGGCGCGCCGTGCAGGACTTGTCTTTTTGGTTACGTGTCAGGATTTTCACACTTCCGAGTAACTCATGGATAATTTTGTCTTGTTTCATTATTCACAAATACCAAAAACATGACGGCAGCCGTGGGAGCCCTGGGAAAGTAATATTTTACATTTTTGTCCGCCCTTTTGTGTTGCTGTGTGTTACATGTGTACCTTTTTTTCGGATGTTTTAATCCTTGACAACAAAACCTGCATTCGAAGTAGTTTTTGTGTGTGCTTCTTTGATGTTTGCTTCATCACCAAGACTTTTTTTTCTGATTGTTTAGACCTTTCCATTTTTCCTTTCTTTTCGCTTTAGCTTTTATGTAGATCCAATCATGTCATCCTCCAATTGATTTCCTGTGAGTATTACCTTTGATGGTCTAGAAATCACCTCGTATAATCACCTCCGTGGCAGACTAATCCTCTTCTTTATAACAAGGGGCTAATCCACTCCTCTATTACAGCCTTCACGAACTTCTCATGATTCTTATCTCTGTCAAGATGGGACTTGATATCCTTTTCTTTACTTCCACAGATGACAAAGATGTAAGGATGGCGGCGGTCTCATTCTTGTCCGCTGACTCTGTGATGTCTGATTTTTTCCCTGGTCCTTCAATTTCATTTCCATATTTTTTTTCGTT
>JACEEZ010017781.1:0-14314 GCA_016584305.1 Chionoecetes opilio
TTCCCCTTTTTTGTCCCCCCTTTTCCCCCTTTTTTTTTGCCCCCCCCCCCCCCCCTTTCTCCCCCTTCCCCCCCCCTTTTTCCCCCCCCCCTTTCTCTCCCCTTCCCCCTTTCCCCCTTTCCCCCCTTTTTTTGTCCCTTCCCCCCTTTCCCTTTCCCCCCCTTTTTTTTTTTTTTCCCCCCCCCCCCCCCCCTTTCCCCCCCTTTTCCCCCCTTTTCCCCCTTCCCCCCTTTTTTCCTCTCCCTTCCCCCTTTCCTCTCCTCCCCCCTTTCTCGTCCCTCCCCCTTTCTCTGTCCCTTCCCCCCCTTTTCTCTCCCCCTTTCCCCCTCCCTTTCTCTCTCCCTTCCCTTTCCTTTTCTTTTCCCCCTTCCCTCCTTTCTCTCCCCCTTCCCTCCCTTTCTCTCCCCTTCCCTCCCTTTCTCTTCCTTCCCCCCCTTTTCTTTTCCCCTTCCCCCCCTTTTTTCTTTTCCCTTTCCCTCCCTTTCTCTCTCCCTTCCCTCCCTTTCTTCCCTTTCCCCCCCTTTTTCTCTCCCTTCCCCCCTTTCTCTCTCCTTCCCCCCCTTTCTTTTCCCCCTTCCCCCCTTTCTCTCCCCTTCCCCCCCTTTTCCTCTCTCTCCCTTCCTCTCTCCCTTTCCCTTTCTCTCTCCTTTCCCTATTTCCCCCTCCCTCTCTTCTCCTCTCTCTCTCTCTCTCTCTTCCCCCCTCTCTCCCCCCTCCCTTCTCTCCTCCCCCCTCTCTCTCTCTCTCTCTTTTTCCTTCCTCCTCTCCCTCCCTCCTCTCTCTCCTCCCTCTTTCCTCTTTCCTTCCTCCCCCTCTTTCTCTCTCCTTTTACCTCCCCCCATCTTTTCTCTCCCCTCTCTTCTTCTCTCTCTCTCTCTCTTCCTCTTCTCTCTCTCCTCTCTCTCTCTCTCTCTCTCTCTCTTCTCTCTCTTCTCTCTCTCTCTCTCTCTCCTCTCTTTTCCCTTTTTTTTTACCAGCCCACCCTCCCTTCCTTTCCCCCTCTCGCCCCCTCTAATATACGCACATCCCCCCTTCCCTAAAATCCTATTAGGCTACTAGTCATTGGGGTTTAATTTGGGGTTTGCACAGTCAATAATTTATCAATGGTGTCTTGCGTGTTTTGTTGTGGGGTTTTGTGTGTGTGTGTGTGTGTGTGTTGTGTGTGTGTGTGTGTGTTTTTGGGGTGTGTGTGTGTGTGTGTGTGTGGTGTGTGGTTGTGTGTGTGTGTGGTGTGTGTGGTGTGTGTGGGTGTGTGTGGTGGTTTGTGTGGTTGTGTGTGTGTGTTGTTTTGTGTGTGTGGTGTGTGTGTGTGGGCCCTTTTGACTTATAACCTAGACATTTTTTTTTTATCTTTTAAAAAGGGCCATTTCCCCCCAAAAACTTGAGCTTGCTGGTTAGGTCTATCTTTTAATTTTTTCAAGGGGTTCGCGATCAAGGCTAGACCGCCCCGAGACCCATATATGTGCTGTATTATTATTGGTCAGTTTTTGGATTCGGCCGTGGGGGACTAGTTTTTTGGATGTAGGCCCGCTGGGGGCGGGCTACAACGCACAGCAGGGTGGCGGCTTCCAAAAGCAAAAGGTGGCAACCAAAAAATTCACTGGTTTTAGTTAAACAAAATTTTTTTAAAGAAAAAAAGTTTCCCCTATAATCGCATTAAAAAATCATTTCAAACCTAATGACATGGGGCATTACGGGTTCATGTTTGGGGTTAATTTAAAACCCCGTTTTCTATAACCCTTTGCGCTTGGGGAGAGGAGGAGGAGGAATACAAAAGGAAGAACAGACAGCAAAACCCTACTGGGCCAAAAGGGGGGGCCGGGTTTTACTATTTCTACCATATAGTTTCGCAAATTAGAGACAAAAGAATAGCAAAGTTTAAGGATTTCCCCCCAAAACCATCCCCGACCAGGACCGACGGGGAAAAAAAAAGGGAGAAAAGCACCATCAGTTTTTAAAATAAAGAATTTGTTTGGGCATTGATAAAAAAGGCTGAAGGACAGCGCCCAAAACTTTGCTCTAAGCTAAAGCAAAAACCAACGACACCACACCCACACACACCCCGCACAACGCCCCACACGCACACACGAACACATGCCCCCACACACACACCACACTGAACTCTACGGGGAAAAAAAATTTATGCAGTCCCCTCCATTATAATGTACATGAAAATTTTTTGTTATGTGGGATGAGCATTTTTTTTAGACTTTAAAATTAACCATCCCCTTTAATTAACTTAGTTTATGGGGGTGGTGGAAAAATCACTTTATTCTTTCTATTCAAACAAAAACAAACCCAAAAAAAAACTTTTTCTAGTATGCAAAACTATTCAGTTTGAAAAAACTATTCTAGTAGCAATAAAAACATTCTAGAGAATGGAAACTAGAAAATAGAAAAAAAAATAGAATGAAACTCATACAGTTTTTCTGCGGCTTTTCCCGAGAGTTGCGACAAAAAAAGGGGTGTTTCTTGCATCATTTTTCCTACCTGTGGACCCGTTTACTTGCAAAAACGGTTTGGGGGTCTGGGTTGTCAAGGGGCAGAGCGGGGGAAGGGCCCGCGGGGGGTTGGGGGAAAAAAATCGGAGGTCAAAGGGAAGGGTTTTAAGGGAGTGGGTGAGAAAAAAGGTGCCGGGGAAACACTTGGATGGGGGTTTGGAAAGCGGAGAGGGGGGTTTGGGGGGACTTTACGCCCAATAAAAAACAAGGAGGCAAGGGGGAACAAGGGGGGGAAGGGACTTTTGGGTTTAAGGGGGGAAAGGGATGAAGGGGAAATTTAAAAGGGCCCCACAGTGCCATCAGGCTTTGGGTTTAAATGGGGCGGGGCCCGTCAAAAAACCCCACAATACCGGGGGGTCGGGCCCTCAAAGGGAAGACTCGCTAAAAAAAATAGAAAAGTCGGGGTGACTCCATGGGCCGGTGTCCCCTTTCCCGTTGTGTTCTTCCAGGGGCGTATAAACCCTTAGTGGAGCTTTCGAACCCAAAAAAGGGGCCTTATTTAAGGATTTACCCCCCACATTTTTGGGAAAAAAGGGAAAAATGGGGTATTTTGGTTTCGTTAGGATGTCTATTTTAAGGGAATAATTATTTTTTACATAAAGATTCAAATTTAAAAAACATGGCCTTTAAAACCCTTTTAACCCATTAAACCCCAAAAAAAAAAATTGAAAATTTTGGGGAAAAATTTTAAAAAAATTGTTTTTTTGGCACTTACAAAAATTACTTACGTATTTACCCCACCATCCTCCATTCATCCACATTTGCCCCTCACTTATCCCGGGGCCCGGGAATTGAACATTCTCCCCCAAACCAAAAACAAAGTCAATCCCAATCAAGTCCAGAAATTGACACCCTGGCTTTTTTGTCCGCGACCCTTTGCCCCCAGGGGCACTAAAAATGAGTTGGGTAAAAAAACCCTCTGCGGGTTTCCGTTTTCATTCTTGAAAACTTTTGTTGGACAAAATTTCACCCTTTTGGGCCATTCACATGCCAACCCCAGGCCAAAGGGGTTTTCCTTTTTCTCGGGTTTTTGCGATGTTCCTTGACACCACTGCTATTTGGGTTTATGGGGCCCGCAATACATTTTGTTCAAAAGGAAAAAAACTGGTGGTGGAAAGAAGGATCGGGTTTATTCAGTTGTGGTGGCGAGTACAAACGAAGCTAAATTCAGTGAACTGAGTTTTTTTTGGGGTTTTTTTTACCATGCATGAAAAAGGAAAAATCCCCTTGGGGTATTTACGAAAGTAAGCACATCCTGGAATGCTTCCGGGCCCCCTGTAAGGAATCTAAATTTTTTGGGTGGAGCTAAAATTTTGCCTTTTCGCTTTCCAAGTCGTGTAGAGCACTTGTGTGTCACTTTCCTGACAGAGATGCCGGCTGGTAATGATTTTTGCATGCTCCCTTTGCCAAGTTTTTTATGATAGGGTAAACAGGTATGAATCTTTCCTTTTGGGGACGAATTTCCCCTGATGCCCACATGCAATCTTATACTTCACGGCCAGTGCTCCCCTGCCCCGAAATTACACCAAAAAGGGACGGGGCACCCGTGTCGTCAAAAACCAAATAAATTACCCTTGGGGATGGTCTCTCGTAACATGATTGAAAGGGAAATACCAAGGGGGGGTCCGCCTCCTCTTTGGTGTGTACAACCCCTCAAAAACGGACACCCTACTTCTTTTTCAGAACTTTTACCACTTTTTCATCTTCAAATCCACCTGCCATACAAACCGTTTTTATCTGCGGGCCCCGGAGATCTTGTCCATTTCGCAGATGTACTGACAGATGAAGGAAGCAAAACTACCCTTTTTTGGGGGTTACGGGTTTTTTTGGGGAATTTCCCTGTAGTTCGGGACGCCCCCTTTTTTTCCCTTTTGTTTTCGGGTATTTTTAGCCCGGGAATCCATCTTTTCCTCTTTCTGTGTCGTTTTGATTTAAATTTGATTTGTTCTCTGTCTACCGGTCAAAGCCCCAACGTCAAAAACGTAAATGGAAGGATCCGGGCACTTTTTCTTCGGGGACCCCACAATTCGGTCCAAACCCCCCTTTTCCCAAGATCTTTGGGAAAGTTTAAAATGTTTTCTCTTTTCGGGGCCTTTACACATTCCCCTTTCCATCAATGAGGAAATTGCCAGACTGCGAGGGGACGTCGGGGAATTCTGACTGGGAAAGGGAAAAGAATTTCATCCGTTTTGTTCCACTTTTGGCAAGATCTGCTTTGTTGGTCTTCCTCACAAACCATCGTCTTTGGAACATTAAAAGGGGGAAAAACGGGCTCCCAAATTCGTAGAGGGGCCCCTTGCCTTTACCCACATCCCCCCCCTTTCTTTGCCCACTTTAGCGTCTTCTGAAGAGTCCTCCGTATCGATCATTATCTTCCCCCCTTTATCACGGAAAAGGGACATTTCCTCATACCCGGAAAACGTTTTGAAATACTGTCATGGGGATTGGATCCCGAAATTCCCCTTCTTTTCTTTCCCCAAGCCCATTCAAGCCGTTTCGTGAACAGATTGAACCCTTTCCCGACCCCTTTTTTTGGGGACTCCCTTCCCTTTGACTCTTTGACTTCTGGGTGCCACCTGACCCCCTGTTTTTAAATTTAAATAGGGAGGGTGCCACACTTTCGGTCAAATGGGAAATTTTTTATTGTTCCTTGATGTATTCCTTGATGCCCTTTAAAAAATCATTTGGTCCTTGGTCACCCCGAAGGGATGTCCAAGTTTTTCATGGGATTTTGGGTTGGTAGGTGTTTCACATTTTTTTTGAATCGTTCTGCGTATTCCCCCCTTTTGTGGCGGGTCCCGGGACCCGGGGAAATTAAAGGGTTTCCCTTTTTTTAGTGTGTAACCCAGGGCACCACCTTGGCTTTTGCCTCGCGATTGGTACTCCTTTTTCGAGAGGGCCCGATCCCTAGGAAAAGCAGTTTGGAAAAAATCCTTTTGAGCTTTTTAAACGAAACCAAACCCTTTCCCACATGTCTGAAACATTCGTGGGGCTGACACCTCCCAAAAATGACGCATTTCCGCCCAAAATAGACTGGGGTTTTATCGTGGGATTTTTTGCTGCGGCCTGCCCGAAAAAAGTACGGTATGACTTCAAGGACGGCCCGGGGAAGGTGGGTTTCAAAATCCCCCTCAGGTCTGCCAAGTAAAATTCAAGAGGGGGGGCACCCGCATTTAGAAAGCTAATTCCCGTAAAGGAAATTTTTCTGATTTTTCTCTTTCCCGGTTTTGAAAATTTTTCATTTTAATGAAAGAGAGGAGACAAGGGGGCCTTTCAATTCCTGAAAAAAACACAGCATTTCAGGCTTTCCGGGGGGTTGCATTTTGGAAGGTAAATTTTCTAGATCTGCAATTAAGTCGTATCTCATCATCCAAACCCGGGGAACTTTTTTTCATTTTCAAAGGTTTGGGGGAGCTGATGAAAAAAAGTGAAACAGTGCTTCGTGTACCGTCGGGTTTCTCTTAGACCTCTGTCATACTGCTTCCCTTTCCCAAAATCAAAAAAAAAAACGGGTTTTGGGAAAGGGTGAAAGGGGTTAAAAGGGAATGATTTTAAAATTTAAAAAATTACTGGAAAAAAATCGTTTTTTTACCCAAAAAGACACCAAACAATCCAAAAGATACCCTTTAAATTTTCCCTTTTTTCTAAATTGGAGGGGTCAAACTAAATTTTTTGGGTCGGGGGCCCTCCATACTATGTTGGGGGAAAGGGGTTAGAAGAGGCGCCAGGGTCCAGTGGGAGGGGGGGGGGGAGCCCCGGGACTCTTGGTCCTCTACCGGAGACAAATAAAATATTAATGATTGCCATTAAACGTAGTCCGTTAAGGGAAATCAAAAACCTTTGTGTGTGTGGTGGTGTTTGTGTGTTTTTGTGGGGTGTGTGTGTGTGTGGGTTTTGTGTGTGTTTGGTGTGTGGTGTGTATTCATCTTTGTTTTAAATTTTTTGGGCCAGAGAACGCTTATGGCCCCGGCTCCAATCAACATTTTATCAATTCATCCTTAGCGTTTTTGGGGTAGGCCGAAACCCCACCCCGGTAGGGGGGGCACAAAAACCCCCGGGTGACACCCGGGTACCCATTTCTGCCCGGGTGGGGCAGGGGTGGGGTTCTAAAAGGGAAAAAGCCCATATGTTTTTTCCCCTCGCCCGAGGATCAAAACCCGGGGCTTCTCGGTTTTAAAAACCCAAACCCCGGGTTTAAAACCCGGTTTCCCATTCATGCTGGGTTGGGCAGGGGGTCGGGGTTTTAAGGGAAAAAACCCCTCTGTTTCCGCTCCCGCCCGGGGATCGAAACCCCCACTAATCGGGTTTTGAACCAAGCGTGTATCCCCCACACCACGGAGTACCTAGTTTTTGGGGGTGGGGTGTGTTTTGTGTGTGCGTGTGCGTGTCGTGTGGGGTGTGCGTGTGCGTGCCCTGCGTGCGTGTGTGCGTTTCGTGTGTGTGTGTTCAAGCATTTCCCCGCCAATTTTGCGTTAATTTAAAAGGTTTTCCCAAAGCATAGTACATTCGAGTAATTTATGGGTTTCCCACACGCATATTTTACCCCTTTGATAATGAGGTTCCTCACGAAAATTACCTTTGAGTAATGATGGGTTTCCCACCGCATTTTGTACATTCGATAATGATGGGTTTCCCAAAACGCATATGTCCCTTTGGTAAAGAGGGTTTCCCCCCAGCATTGTACCTTCGATAATGAGGGGGTTTGTTCCACACCATATGTACATTCGAGTAATGATGGTTCCCACACGCATATGTACCTTCGAGTAATGAGGTTCCCACCCGCATATTACATTCGAAAGATGGTTCCTACACGGGATATGTAAAAAATTTGGTTATGGAAATTTAAAATTTTGCGGTGACTCTTTAAAGGGGGACAAAAATAACCTTTTTTATTGAGGGTTTTATACATGTTTTTTATTCACCCTTTTTTTTTTTTTCATTTTTTTCCTCACTTCTTTACCCCGCCGCCTTTCATGGTTTTGGGGGTGGACGCACCTCCCAAAAGGGTCTCCTGTTATCTGTTTTTTTCTATGTATTCCTTTGTATTCCCCCTTTCCCCCAACAAAGCTTACAGGTTTCCCCCTCCCCGGCAGGTTTGGGTGCTAAACGGTCACCCAAAAGCGTACGTGGGCCGGGGCATTGTGTTACGTTGTTGCAGAAAAAAAAAAAGGCGTATTAGCTGAGGGAGGGAAAAAAGGGCCCATCATAAAAACCAAAATGTTTTAAACCCACTCGTGGAAAAAATGATGTTTTTGCTACTTATGTTTTGGGAAAAATTTTTTTGTCCAAAGTCTTTGAAGTCAAGGATTCGGGTGTTAAATGTATTTTTAAAATTTGGAAAAAAAAAAACAGAAAAAAAAAGGAAAAGTGCTAAAATATAAGGGGTTCTAGAAAACCCTCTGAAATAGATTAGTTGGTTTTTTTTTAATTTGGTAGCAAAATTTTTATACAAGGGCCCTTTATTAAAACTCCCGGGTGATCTCGTCCTCAAAGAGCCCTCAATAAGGGGTTTTGCTCGGGTAAACCATGTTAAAGCGGTTACGACCGGCAAGGGGGAGTACGGGGGGTCTTTAAAAAAAAGGGGCAGGGAAAAAGGAGGGTGGGGAAAAGGGGGGGAGCAGAGGGGGGAGGGAAGGTGGGAAAAGGGGGGGGAAGGAAGGTGGAAGGAGGGAGGGCGGGGGAAGGGAAAATGGGAGGAGGGGGGAGGAGGGAAGGGAAGGAGGAGGGGAGGGGAAGAAGGGAAAAAGGAAGGGGGGAGGTAAAGGGGTTTTGGGCGTTAGTAATTAAATATTTTTTTTAATTTTTTTTTGGGGGTTTGGCCCCCTTTGGGGCTCTCTTTCCGATAAAGGTTTTTGTGTGTGCGTGCGTGCGTGCGTGCGTGCGTGGGGCGGCGTGCGTGCTTTCGTGCGGGCTTTCGTGCGTGCGTGCCGTTTCGTGCGTGCGTTCGTGCGTCGTGCCCTGCGTGCGTGCGGGGCGGGCGTGGTGCGTGCGTGGCGTTAAAGGGAGACCTACAAAAAAAGTTATGTTTCCAAAAAGATGGGCATGAGGAAAAGTTAAGGCAACTTTTTCTTATTTAAGCCCATTGAGATGACTTTAAAAACCCAAAAAAGGATAGCTAGAGGGCCCCCCCCGTTGGGTTTGGGAAAGGGTAGGCAGTGTTTCAAAAAATGTCCCCGGGCCCAAAAAATAAAGAAGTTTTTGGGGGGGGATATGGAAAGGGGGTGGCATCCCCCCCATTATGTATGGCCTGGAAACAAAGGGGGTCCCAGGAAGGAGTTTGGGCAGATTGGAAAGTAACACCAAAAAAAAAGAGGGAGAATTTTCCCTTTGGAGCCAATAGGGATTTTTCAGTGGAAGCCCAAATTTAGAGGAGACATGGGGATGGAGCACGTTCAGAGAGAGGATAGCAAAGGAGGACTGAGGTACAGAGCTAGACTGCAACGAATGGATGACAGCAAATGGGCAAGCAAGGTTTGGGACTGGAATATGTATGGGAATGGATGAAAGACTCGGTAAAAGTGGAAAGATGGACAGGTGAAACTGGGAATGTTTGTGACAGAAGTTGATGAGACATGGGAGTATGGCTGTATGCAAAAAGGAAATAAATAGGTGAGTGGAAGAAAAGGGAAAGAAGAATTTGAGGGCAATGAGTGAGATATCAACACTGGAATGGTACAGGAGAAAGGACCAGCCACGGTATGAAAGGTTATGATGGTGGCTATGGAGGGGACTACTCTTCAGAGCAGGACAAAGTCGCTGGAGGTAAATAGTCGTATGTACGATGGAAGACTGATGGCAGCAAGGTGTGTGATGTGTGTGACAGGAGTGGATGAAACCGTGGAGCACTTGATGCTGGAATGTGAACGGTATGAGTATGCTAGAACAAAGATGTTGGAGGTAGTGGAAGGAGAGGTCGGAGTGGAAGAATGGCGAGAGATGAGAGACAGGAGAGTGGAGATGGAGTACCTGCTGGGGTTGTGTGCTGAGTGGAGGAGTGACAGTCGTGTGATTGAGAGTGTAAAAGAATTCTTGGAGAATTCGTGGAGAGCACGTAGGAGAGAGCATGAAAGGCAGAGGGGCCCTCAGTGATGGGGGACCCCGTATGAATGTGATGCAGAGAGAGGAAGGAGGGGAAAAAGAAATCCCTAGTTTTTCTTCCCCCTTTTGCTTCTCTCCCAACAGATTACGTGTGTGGGAGAACGCCGGACCAAAGGCTTCACTGACAGCATCTGCTGGGTGACTCCCAAATCAAGATCAAGATCAATATCAAGATCAGCAGGTAATTCAAGGGACACACGAGTACTGATTGGGCTCAATTACTAATTATTGGCAATTAATACTAATTTAAATAACTGAACTTCAAATTAAAACTATTGAAGTTTAAATTAAAACAACTGAAGTTTAAATTAAAACAACTGAAGTTTAAATTAAAACAACTGAAGTTTAAATTAAAACAACTGAAGTTTAAATTAAAACAACTGAAGTTTAAATTAAAACAACTGAAGTTTAAATTAAAACAACTGAAGTTTAAATTAAAACAAATGAAGTTTAAATTAGAATAACTGAAGTTTAAATTAAAACAACTGAAGTTTAAAATTAAAAAAACGAAGTTAAATTAAAACAACTGAAGTTTAAATTAAAACAATTGAAGTTTAAATTAAAACAACTGAAGTTTAAATTAAAACAACTGAAGTTTAAATTAAAACAACTGAAATTTAAATTAAAACAAATGAAGTTTAAATTAGAATAACTGAAGTTTAAATTAAAATAACTGAACTTCAAATTAGAATAACTGAACTTCAAATTGAAATAATTGAATTTCAAATTGAGAAAAAAAAAATATCTATTATATTTTGAAATTCATTTGTTTTATTTTGAAGTTCTGTTGTTCTAATTCGAGAGTGAAAATGTGTATTATGAAAATCCCCAGATAAGTAACATATTTCTTCCTGCAAACTTTTTCTTATCTTTACCAGAGTGCTGCCAGCAAAGGGAAGAGAGGGAAATATTTTTTTTATGAAAAGATATAACATTCTTTTAAATATTTTTACACAGCATGCAACACATATACTACTATAGTGTACTCTACACTATAGATAAAGCAACACAGGATGAAGTAACGTATAGTTACTTAGTATAGTATACTGTAGTTATACAAAAGAACACAAAAGTTACACTTTTGGCACTCAAAAAACTTTGGTACTCAAATTTTTTTGGCACTCAAATAATTAAATTGTTGGCACTCAATTGTTCTTGCCACTCAACAGTTTTTTGCACTCAAAAAATTTTGCCACTCAAAATTGTTTGGCACTGAAAAAAAATTGGCACTCAAATTTTTGACACTCAAATTTTTTTAGTACTCAACATTTTTTGGCACTAAAACTTTTTGGCACTCAAAATGTTTTGGCACGCAAAACATTTTTGGCACTCAAAATTTTTGGCATTTTATAGCTAGCGAGTTAGGGTGGAGTGACAGCCTGGGGGTACTACGTAGTACCCCCAGGCTGTCGCTCCTCCCTCACTCGCTAGCTATAAAATGCCAAAAAATGTTTTAGAATTATAGTCTGTAACCGTTTCGGTCGCAAGTCATGTTTTTTAAAGTAGATAAAGGTTAGGTTAGGTTTAGGTTAGGCCAGTGCTCTTAAACGTTTTTTGATGTCGTCCACCATAGTAGTGATTTAGTTAAAGAGCGTCCATCACAATTTATTTTTTCTCTGTAAAATCTCACGGCTTCTTGACATGTATTAAATTCTAACTATTCAATCTACAAAAAAATATATAGTTAAGAAAAAAAGGCAGTTTCACTTCATTTTTATTCTTACAAAGGAATTGTACGCCATCCTCTTTGCCTTAAAAAACGCATATTTCTACCCATCCTGTTTCATTCACTATCTTCACTGATTCCGCACCTTTCTCTTATACAATCCCTCGCTCAGATTGGTTCGCTTCGCTTCCATATTCGCTCGATGGTCCTCGATAAACATGAATGCATGCAATATCAGACGAGTGCCGCCTCCTCTGTGTGCTGGACAACCCCTCAAGACTGGACACCACCCACTTCATTCAGGAACTTTGGACACTTCTTCATCTTCAAATCCACCTGCCTAGAGTACTACCGATTATTCTGCAGGCAGGAGATTTGTCCATTGTGCAGATGTACGACAGAGAATGAAGCTAAACTAGCACTTGTTGGTACTGGTTTTGAGGGAAGTCATGTAGTTCGGGAACGTCCCACTGTTTCCTTGATCTGGTAGTTGAGTACGGAATCATAACTTCCTCGTGTTTCTGTGTCGTTCAGTCACTTACAATTAAAGTGTCTCTGTCGTAACGGTCAAAAGACCAAACGTCACAAGCGGTCATGGAAGGCCCCATCATGGCACAGCTTCTTCAGCAAGACGCACAATTCGGTCCAAGAAAACCACTTTCACAGATCATGAAAGTCTTGAAATGATTCTCGTTACGGGCCTGACACATTGGCCATTGCCCAGTCATTGAGGTATGCACAGACTGCGATGACGGTTCGGGGAATTCGACTAGGGAAGGACAAGATTTCATCGTCTTGCTTTCCAGCTTTGGCAAGATCTGCTTTGGTTGGTCTGCCTCATCGAACCATCGTCGTGGAACATTGAAGGCGGAACAGATGCCATTCGTAGGGAAGAGGACTTGAGCATATCTCACGTCACGGTGTCTTTGACACTGCAAGCAGTCTTCTGAAGGTACCTCCGTATCGATCATATCTTCACCCTCATATCACTGGAAAAGACACTTCCTCATAGCAGAAAAATTTTGACTACTGTCTTGGGGATTGGATCCCAGAAATTCCTCTTCTTTTCGTCCCCAAGCCGATTCAAGCAGTTTCGTGAACTGATTGAACATTTCCCGACCCTTTTGTGGCACTCCCTTCATCGACTCTTCGACTTCTTCTGATGCCACCTGACCACTAGTTATATTAACTAGGGAGGTTGCCACACTTTCCAGGTCAAATGGATCTTGGCATTGTTCCTTGATGTATTCCTTGATGACTTTAACATCATTCTGGTCCTTGGTCACTCGAGCATGTCCAAGTTCTTCATGTGTATTCTTGGACTTGGTAGGTGTACACATTTCTTTGAATCGTTCTGCGTATTCCCCCGTTATGTGGCGGGTCAGCAGCCAGCGAACTAAGGCTCCTTTCCTCAGTGTGTAACCGATGACACCACCTTGGCTTTTAGCCTCGCGATTGATACTCTGTTCGAGAGCCTGATCCGTAGGAACGCAGTTGAAAGTCCTTTCCGAGCGTTTCACAACGAAACCACCTTCCGACATGTGCTGAAACATTCGTGGAGCTGACACCTCCAAGTGACGCATTTCCGCAACATAGACTGGGGTGTACCGTGCATAGTTGCTGCGGCCTGCCAGAAAGAAGTACGGTATGACTTCAAGGACGGCGGTAAGGTGCATTTCAAAATCAGCCTCACGGTCTGCCCGAAGTAACTTCAAGAGGGTGTCACCAGCATCCAGAAAGCTAATCCAGTAACGGAATGTTGCTGATTGTTCTCTTCCTGTGTCTTTGAACTTCTTCATTGTACTGAGAAGAGAGGATGACAAGCGCATTTCAATCTCCTGACACACAGCAGTGCAGGCTTCCGGGGATTGCATTTTGAAGGTATTCTCTAGATCTGCAATTAAGTGCGTGGTCTCATCATCCAACCAGGGCAACTTGTTTTTCATTGCAAAGGTTTCGGCAGCTGATAGAAACAAGTGAAACAGTGCTTCGTGTACCAGTCTGATTCCTCTTAGACCTCTGTCATACTGCTTCCCTTGCAACATCAAACTCACGTTTGGAATGGTGAAATGGGTTAAATGGCAATGATTGAATTAGAATCTGACTGTAAAACATCGTTTTTCACAAAGTAGACATCCTAACGAATCCAACGATACCTAATTTGCCTTGTTCTAAAGTGTGGAGGGGTCAAGCTAAATTTTTGGCTCTTGGCCGCTCCACTACTAGTGTTGGAAGGTGTTAGAATGAGGCGCCAGGGTCCAGTGGGAGGGGGGGGGGCAGCCCATGCACTCATTGGTCCTCTACCGGAGACAAATAAAGTATTAATGGATTGTCCATTAAACGTAGTCCGTTAATGAGGATAATCTAAAAAACATTTGTGTGTGTGTGTGTGTGTGTGTGTGTGTGTGTGTGTGTGTGTATTCATCTAGTTGTATTTTACAGGGCCAGAGCAACGCTCGTATGGCCCCGTCTCCATATCAACATTTTTATCATCATTCATCCTTAGCGTTTAGTGTAGGCCGAAGCCACCACCCCGGGAGGGGGGTCACAAACCCCCGGCTGACACCCGGTACCCATTTACTGCTGGGTGGACAGGGGCTGGGGTTTTAAGGAAACAGCCCATATGTTTCCGCTCCGCCCGGGGATCGAACCCGGGACTTCTCGGTTGTGAACCGAGCGTGCTAACCACTACACTACGGAGTACCCTTTTGTGTGTGTTTTGTGTGTGTGTGTGTGTGTGTGTGTGTGTGTGTGTGTGTGTGTGTGTGTGTGTGTGTGTGTGTATTCATCTAGTTGTATTTTACAGGGCCTGAGCAATGCTCGTATGGCCCCGTCTCCATATCAACATTTTTATCATTCATCCTTAGTGCTTTGTGTTGGCCGAAGCCAGCACCCCGGAGAGCAGGTCACAAACCCCGGCTAACACCTGGTACCCATTCACTGCTGGGTGGACAGGGGCTCGGGTTTTAAGGAAACAACCCATGTTTCGCTCCGCCGGGGACAACGGGATAATCGGTGGAACAACGGCTATCCACCTGGCACCCACGGG
>JACEEZ010017781.1:14586-41227 GCA_016584305.1 Chionoecetes opilio
CCTCGATGGTTTCTTCCCTTCTCGTCGGATGTTCTTCCAGCTCCCCCGACGACCCAGGTCGCGAAACTCTTGACGAGGGGGGAAGGTTAAAGTGGCCATGTCTCCTTCGAATTTCCAGTTCGGTTCTTTGAGGGTTTCTTCACGCAGGATTTTGGCAGCTTTCAGGAGTGTAGCAAGCTTGAAGTCCTCGATTGTCCGATGGTTTGTCAGGGCCTCTTTCCTTGCCTCCGCCAGATGAGCCAGTTCGGGTTCGCGAGGGTTCTTGGGCTTGGTGAACTCCACGCCATGGACCATGGTGGAGAGGAGTTCCTTTATCCGCCAGCGTGAGCGGCCAACACCATGCTGCTCCTTGATGCTGTCTATTTCTCCCATCGAGAGAACCACTCCACTCTCCAGCTTCTCGCTAACCTCTTCATTCACTCACCAGTCGTTGTGTGGTGAAGACCTATTCCTTACTCCCGCTCTACACCCCAGCCCAATCACACTGACTAACTAGTGTTGGAGGATTCAGCTGTGCTAGGTGTGACTAAGTGACAGCAATTGGACACTGTGAATATCCCTTGACATTCAAGAAAGTGTACACCTACCAGTCTGTGCTACTAACAGTTAAAGCAAGTGAGAAAGAACAAGTGACAAAGTGGTACAATTAGTGGTTTCATTCTTAACGACCATTAGCATGTCTCAGGCTGCCGGGAGAAGGGGCCTCGAAGCGGCAAGGGGCAAGCAGCAGACGTCCGCCTCCAAGGCCACGCCTCCCCCACGCAAACCCCCTGCCTCCCCTTCTAACCCTCCTAACCTGGAGCCTGAAAATGCCGACGACGCAGTAATGGCTGATATGATAGCGTCCCTCCCACAAGAAAGTAAAACATTGGTTATAATCCTAAAACATGTGATAGCCAAAGAACTAAAGACTGAAATTGAAGCACTGAAAAAAGAATTAACAAAGAAAGACACACTAATATCCACCTTAGACGATGAAGTGAAAGGACTAAAAACCAAAGTGAGTGACCTTGAAATCCACATAGACCGATTGGACCAATACGGAAGGCGGGACACCCTGTTAGTGAGTGGTCCCGCTCTGCCCGCCGAAACCCATGCCGAAAACTCCATGCAGGTGGTGGTGTCTGCCATTAAAGACCAGTTAAAAATCAACATCAAAGAAGAGGACATCAGTGTTGCGCACCGCCTGGGAGCCACCAGTGATCAACGCAGCAGGCCCATCATTGTCAAGCTGGTGAACCGCTCCCTCAAGTACGACCTGGTGGGGGCCTGTGTGAAGCTCAGACCAAACCTCTACCTCAATGAGAGTCTCACTCCAAAACGACTCATCATATTCAAAACAAGTTCTCGCCATCCGCAAAGAGCACAGGCCAAGTTCCAGCAACTATACACCAAAGACGGTAATATAATGGTAAAACTAAAACATTCCACAGTTAGGCATGTCATTGAAGACCAGAAATCACTAATGACCGTGCTTGACAAGTACCCCTTCATGAAAGAAACCTTTGATGAACTATTTCCTGCTGACTAATATGTTTTTGATATTCATCCTTTAGTCCTTTAAGCATTACTATCTATTATTATTATTAATATTATTATTATTATTATTATTATTATTATTATTATTATTATTATTATTATTATTATTATTATTGTTCTCTTATAAATTTATTACTATTGATATTATTTCTATAAGTATTATTATCATTATTATTATTGTTATCGTCAATCTTCATTGATATCATTTATTATTATTTACTATTCTTAACATTACTAGTGTCATTATTATCATTGCTACTGCTATCATTATGATCACCTAGGTATAGTAAAATAATAATAATAATAATAATAATAATTATTATTATTATTATTATTATTATTATTATTATTATTATTATTATTATTATTATTATTATTATTATTATTATTATTATTATTATTATTATTATTATTATTATTATTATTAGCATTACTATATTATTTTTTTTTTCATTTTTTTCATCATTATTATTATCATTATTATTATTATTATTACCATTACCATTGTTATTATTATTACTATCTGCTACAGATACTACTACAACCTCTACAAATGCTACTTCTACCGCTATTACTGTTCCTATTACTACAACAACTACTACTACTACTACAACTATTACCATTACTACTACTACTATTACCATTATTACTACTACTATTACCATTATTACTACTACTACTACTACTACTACTATTACTACTACTACTACTACTACTACTACTACTACTACTACTACTACTACTACTACTACTACTACTACTACTACTACTACTACTACTATTATTATTATTATTATTTTTATTATTGTTACTATAATATTGCTGACTATTGTCATTACGGCTATAATCTTTGAAACAGTATGATTGTTGCTACTCATAATTGTTACCGCTTCTAGTATTACTATTATCATTACTGTATCCTGTGTTATTATTATTATAATTATTATTACTATTACTATTATAATTATTATTACTATTATCATTATTATTATCATTATTATCATTATTATCATTATTAATGTCATTGCTGTTGATATAGTTTATGTATAATTACTTTTGTTATTATTATTATTATTATTTTTATTATTATTATTATTATTATTATTATTATCATTAGTATTAGTATTATAATTGTAGTAATGATTATTGTTATTGTTTTTATTATCATTATTACGATTATTATTGTTATTATTTACTATTATTATTATTACTATTGTCATTTAACTATAATGAATTATTATTATGCTAATTTTATTACTATTATTATTATTATTATTATTTATTATTATTATTAATATTATTATCATTATCATTATCATTATTATTATATTATTATTATTATTATTATTATTATTATTATTATTATTATTATTATTATTATTATTATCATTATTATTATTATCACACCCAAAAATGTTACTACAAATGCTAGAGATATTGATACGGGGTAGTGATACTACCATTATTATTATACTTATTTAGCGATATTAATGATATTTTTTATTATTATTAATTACTTATTTTATATCATATAGTATATTATTATTACTACTATTATAATTACTGTCATTGTTTTTAATAGTATTATTATTATCATTATTATTATTACTAATATTATTTCTGTAAAATTATTTATGATCATTATTATTATACTAATAGTAATTAATTTTTATTATTGTTTAATACCATTATCATTGTTTTTATTATTGGTACTAATATTATTATTAACATTACTATTATTATTATTATTATTATTATTATTATTATTATTATTATTATATTTATATTATTATTATTATTATTATTAACGATTTATTTATTTTTTATTAATATTATAATTTTTTTTTTTTTCCTCCTTGATGCAACTTTTTACTTATTATTATAGATTTTCATCTACTTTATTACAATACATTACACCACATTATGACTATTATCCATACAACTATTATGATTTTTTGTATTATTTTTATTATTGGCTATTACTATCCTTATTTTTTATTCTTATTCTTATTATTATCATTGTTATTATTATCATTATCATTACTATTGTTATTGTTGTTATTATTATTATTATTATTAATATTAGTATTAGTATTATTATCACTATTAGTATTAGTATTATTATTGCTATTATTATTGCTACTATTATTGCTATTATTATTATTATTATTGTTATCATTTTTATTATTGCTATTATTATTATTGTAATCATTGTTATCATTATTATCATTTATCATTATAATATTATTGTTATTATTGTTATTATTATTATTATTATTATTATTATTATTATTATTATTATTATTATTATTATTATTATTATTACCATTGTTGCCACTATCTACTGCTTATATTTATCGAACACCACAACCACCACCACCACTGTTATCATATTAATCACGGTACACCTGGCACAGCTGAACTTCTTTGCCATCTACCTTCTTTTCCAACTAACTCATGTCTAATCTCTATACTTCCTTCTTTAATCTTGATGATATCTCTAACCACAACCAAGACGACATAGCACTAGAAATAATTAATGATCTACACGGACATACTGACTTTGATAGCATTTCACAGTATTACGATATCCATGCATATAATCATTTGTTTCCCCATAACTCTGATAAACTAAACATATTACATATAAATTCCAGATCTCTACCCAAGAACATAGATAATATTACGGCCTTTCTTAGTTCTTTATCCGCATTCCCAGATGTTTTGGCAGTTACTGAGACCTGGCTCAATAGTAATAACAAACATCTATATCAGCTCTCCGGTTAAATTCTTTTCACCTTGTTCGAACCACCAGAGCACATGGAGGTGTCTCAATCTTCACATCAGATACATTCAATGTGTACAATTACAAGAATTAACTATTTTAAATGACTCCATAGAAATTAACCAATACAAATAACAGTCAATCCCTTTACTTACATAGTATGTGCTATATACAGACCGCATAGTAAACATGAGAATGTTGAGGATTTCACAAATACGCTATATTCTCTCCTACAAAAAGACATAATAAAAAAAAATAAACATTAATCATCGGAGATCTAAACATCAACTACTAGAACACACTACACATGCTCCAACAATTATTTTCTTAGCACCTTACAAACTATAAACTTTTTTCCTCATATCTCAAGACCAACACGCTTCCCTGATAGCTTAAATTTGAGTGAACCATCATTACTGGATCACATATTTACAAATTTTAATAGTAACTATAAATCTGGAATAATACATTATCCGATTTCAGACCACCTCCCAATATTCATTAACATTTGTACACCAGTCCCAAAAATACACAAACTACACAAAAATTGAATTAGATCTATAACTAAAACAACGAAAGAAATCTTCTCTAACAAGTTAAGTGCTATTGAATGGAATGACATATTAACATATGATCTAAATGCTAACTTTAACAAGTTTCTTGAAAAAAAATGAAAAATATAATGAAAGTTTTCCTCTTAAAACAAAATATGTAAGTGAAAAGCGATTAAACAACCCGTGGATCACTCAAGCAGTTATTAACTCCATAAAAACTAAAAACAACCTATACAAGGATTATAAAGTAGGCGCTGTTACCGAAAATTATTATAAACACTTTCGTAACACACTTAACCAAACTATAAGACAGGCTAAACAAACTTACTACTCTAATATGTTTTGTAACTTTAAGAATGATACAAAAAAAATGTGGAACATTATAAACCAACTTACCAATAATAATCGTAAAACTAACAATATAGATAATATCGTATACAATAACACTAATATGAATACTCCCCTAGATATTGCAACTGCTTTCAACGAGTTTTATACTAGTAGCTCCAGAGTTAGATCAAAGTTCACCACCATCTACTACTGACCCTCTTAACTTCCTCAGAGGCGACTATCCAAATTCTATGGTAGTTTTTCCAGTTCTTCCCCAAGATGTAATACAGGCCATTAACTCCCTAAAAAATAAAAAAAGTAACACACTTGAAAAATCAACTTCTATTATCAAAGATAATAAAAACCTACTAGCAATACCACTATCGATCTTATTCAATCAATCCATTAATAGAGGTGAATTTCCACAGTGCCTCAAACATGCCTCTGTTATACCTATACATAAGAAAGGCCCTAAAGATATCGCAAGCAACTACAGACCAATATCAATATTAAACACTTTCTCTAAAATATTTGAAAAATTAATGAAAACCTCACTCCTAAATTTTCTTGAGTCAAAAAATATTATTGATCCCAGACAGTTTGGTTTTCGAACAGGGAGGAACACTTTCTCAGCTTTAAAAACTTTCACAGAAGACATTACACTAGTCTGGATTCACAAAACTCTCTTCTTAGCATTTATATCGATTTCACCAAAGCATTTGACACAGTAAGACATGACATACTGCTACGTAAATTGCAGCATTACGGGATACGAGGGACTGTTAATGATTGGTTCAAAGACTACTTACGCATAGAACACAGTCAACAAAAATACTTGAATTTAAATCACCACCACTATCCATTCACTATGGGGTTCCTCAGGGAAGCGTGTTGGGTCCCATTCTATTTCTTGTTATATAAATGATCTTCCCTTATCTTTAACAAACCCAAAAACTATACTCTTTGCTGATGACTCTACCCTATACATTGCAGATAAAGATCCTGCCAACCTGATACACATTGCCAACTATGAGCTTCGTAATCTAAAAAATGGTGCTTAAGCAATAGATTAATTGTAATTTGAGTAAAACTTTCTATATGCTGTTCACAAATATGCCACTTAACGACCTTCCACCCTTAATTTATAATGACAACAACATAGAAAGAACTCACACACACACACTATTGGGTATAACACTAGACGATAAAATGACATTTAAGCCACATATAACTAACCTCGTGCTCAAACTATCTAGAGTTATGTCCCTGTTATACAGAGTCAAAGAACTTGTCCCCATTAACATAATGAAAAAGCTGTATGATGCCCATGTGCTACCACATCTTCACTACTGTCACCCATTTGGTGCAGCACCTACCCCACACATTTACTCCCTCTATTTAGACTACAAAAAAGACTCATTAGGATTATTACGGACAGCGATTTCTATGAACATACTCAACCTCTTTTTAAACAATTACACTCACTAAACCTTTTTGATATTAATAAACTTGAAATTGCAGTATATATATTTAAAATAATCAACTGTGAAAATATAGCATTACTACAACAACCACATCACAGCTATCCAACACGCACCCATCATAACATCCGTATACCATTGCATCATCTAACAATTTTTCAACATTCACTATCCTATCTTGGTCCCAAAACGTGGAATGCTATTCCTGATCATATAAAAACTCTACCCTCACTATATTCTTTTAAAAAACAACTAAAAAAGTACATACTGGAACAATACTAAATGCAGTTATTGAAAAAGTAATAATAAAACATCATGGATATGTGCATGTGTATGTATATGTATATGTGTACAAGTGCTGTGTCGGTTATTATGTGTAAGTTACTATGTGATTATATGTATTCTTGGAGTTGTGCCATCCTATTGTTGGCAGTCAAAGGGTTTGGAAGGGTTGGGAGTATATATATTTATATACCTCATCAAGAATGTATTTTAATATTATTTCTCACCTATAACCATATTTTCATCTACTGCCCAAAAAGCATGCTTTATATGGGCTGCCTTAATGTATACTGAAAAAATCTTAACTATTTTGTACCGTTTATAAGGCATAATAAAATGTTTCAATGTTTCTTCCACGAACTCGATCACGGAGCGATCTTCTGGCTCTTGTTGAGTGGAGGCCACTGTCCGCAACTTGTTGACGACATGAATGCTCCAGCAGCCCTTATGGTACATCACGTCGGCAGCCAGGACGTCGAGGTCGGGAGGAAGCTGGATTTTCCACTCAGAATTCGTTCCATTGTGGACCGCCTCAATGATTCGATTGGCACTCCAGGTCGTGCTCACCCGGTGCAGGACTTCATTTGGCTTGTCTCCATCACCGCAGAAGAAGCATTCCTTCCGGGGAATAGGAGCGCTGGCGCGGCGGGGGACTCGAGGCGGCGGGGTGGCAGGCCTAGAAGTAGAGATGGATAAAAGCTTTTATTATTTAGTCGGGAATGTAATGGAAAACTACCAATGGGAATATACTTTCAGGAATCCTATGCATGAAAATAATTATAGCAAATAAGATATTTCTCGAAACATCAATTTAAAAGTATTCAAAGAATGTTTATTAGCTTAAAAGCCCTCGCGGCCAAGCGGCCCACGGCTTTCCACTCCTCGCACTGCGAGTTAGATTTTATCATCATCTGCGACGTTTTATCCGGAAATCAGTGCCACGCACTTAGCGCTCCCTATCCTTGAATCACTAGACCATAATCAAGCAATATTTTTCATGTCGAAAGATTTTTTCGAAAAAAAAAAAAAAAAAAATTCTTCTTTACCTTGAGGGTCCGGGGTGGGCGGCCTCCGCCGCAAGGTCCTGTTGCTCATCTCCGTACTGCCTCGCGAATTTGTGGGGCTGGATTTTAGCAATGCATTGTCGGTGCCACGACCAATCGTCCCTTCTAGAGGACCTCCTGTGGGCCTCTACGAATTCGCCTTTCGAAGCCCACTTGGCCAGCATACTCCGAACATCCTCCTTGGGCGTCCGAGGTCGAAGGACCACATCTCCGTTAGTTACACCGCAAATGACACACGATTTCATTGCGAGACCTGGGAAGGAAAATGTGCGATATAATAAATGAATTTATTTAATTTACGGGTTTATAGATAATTTCTAAAATTATAGCCAATGAAATTTTACATTTATTTGCGAAATTTCATTACCGTATGTCATAAAATACGACCATGAGGCCAGAGTCAGAGAAAAGTTACCATTTTCTATTAATCAGACGGTAGTGCCTTTATGAGAACAGATACAGCCAGAAACATTTCATGACTTTTGATGTGAAATTAAGGCCAAAATTATTCCTTTTATATTTTTTTCCATTTTTTTCCACTTATCTCTAATTTCCATTATAGTTCAGTAATGCGAACAGATACAACCACGGAGTACTAAATAACATTTTATGCACTCTTAATAAGCTTCAATTTGAGTCCAAAACGAGGTCTCTACGACGTCTGGTTCTCATTCTGCAATTTGTAATTGCCAATTTTATTGCCAAATTGCCAAATTGCAAATTGCGCGAAAACTTACCGCTAACGAGTGACCCAACTACGATTTTCGGATTCAGCGGCACAAAATGCTTAGGATAAGACCCTCAAAATACTTCCTTCACCTAATGTGAAGCGAATCGCCCTAAGTGACCCTACTAAACGGTCACCAACGCGTACGTGGGCCGGGCATTGTGTGTACGTTGTTGCAGAAACAAAATACGTATTAGCTGAGGGAGGAAAGAATGTCGATCATAACACCAAAGTGTTTGACCTACATCGTGAAAGTGATGATTTCGCTACGTTATGTTTTTGTATTTCTTTGTCCAGGCGTCTTTGAAGTCAAGGATTCAGGATGTTAAATGTATTTACCTATATGGAAAACACACGCAAAAAAAGGACAAGTGCTAAAATATACATGATTCTAGACCGTCTGAAAATAGATATGTTGAGTTTTTCTATTCGGTAGCATATTTTTATACAAGCCTTCATCAATACTCCTCGGGTGATCTCGTCCTCAAAGAGCCATCAATAAGGGTCGCTCGAGTAAGCCATGTTAACGCGGTTATCGACAGGCTAGGGAGAGTACGCAGGCTCTTATGAAGGAGGCAGGGAAGGAGGAGGGAAGGAAGGAGGCAGAGAGGGAGGGAAGGTGGAAGGAGGAGGAGGGAAGGAAGGTGGAAGGAGGGAGGGAGGGAAGGAAAGTGGGAGTGAGGGAGGAGGAGGGAAGGAAGGTAGGAGGAGGAGGAGAGAAGGAAGGTGGAAGGAGGGAGGGAAGGGTTATGACGTGAGTATGATTAAATATTTTTTGTAATTTTTTTTTGAGTTTAGGAACCCTTGGAGCTCTCTTTCCGATAAAGGTTTGTGTGTATGCGTGCGTGCGTGCGTGCGTGCGTGCGTGCGTGCGTGCGTGGCGTTCAGGCAGACCTACAACAAGTTATGTTGCCAAAAAGATGGCAGTGAGGAATAGTTACGGCAACTTACTCTCTACACAAGATCGATTGAGATGACTTTAAGGAAGGTAATAAAGGGGGACACACGAGTACTGATTGGGCTCAATACTAATTATTGGCAATTAATACAAATTTTAAATAACTGAACTTCAAATTAAAACTATTGAAGTTTAAATTAAAACAACGAATTTTAAAATTAAAAACAACTGAAGTTTAATTAAAACAACCTAAAATTTTAAATTAAAACAACTGAAGTTTAAATTAAAGCAACTGAAGTTTAAATTAAAACAACTAATGTTTAAATTAAAACAACTGAAGTTTAAATTAAAACAACTGAAGTTTAAATTAAAACAACTGAAGTTTAAATTAAAACAACTGAAGTTTAAATTAAAACAACTGAAGTTTAAATTAAAACAACTGAAGTTTAAATTAAAACAATTGAAGTTTAAATTAAAACAACTGAAGTTTAAATTAAAACAACTGAAGTTTAAATTAAAACAACTGAAATTTAAATTAAAACAAATGAAGTTTAAATTAGAATAACTGAAGTTTAAATTAAAATAACTGAACTTCAAATTAGAATAACTGAACTTCAAATTGAAATAATTGAATTTCAAATTGAGAAAAAAAAATTATCTATTATATTTTGAAATTCATTTGTTTTATTTTGAAGTTCTGTTGTTCTAATTCGAGAGTGAAAATGTGTATTATGAAAATCCCCAGATAAGTAACATATTTCTTCCTGCAAACTTTTTCTTATCTTTACCAGAGTGCTGCCAGCAAAGGGAAGAGAGGGAAATATTTTTTTTATGAAAAGATATAACATTCTTTTAAATATTTTTACACAGCATGCAACACATATACTACTATAGTGTACTCTACACTATAGATAAAGCAACACAGGATGAAGTAACGTATAGCTATTCCGTGTATGTTAGTACACATACTGTAGTTATACAAAAGAAAACAAAAGTTACACTTTTGGCACTCAAAAAACTTTGGTACTCAAATTTTTTTGGCACTCAAATAATTGTTGGCACTCAATTGTTTTTGCCACTCAACAGTTTTTTGCACTCAAAAAATTTTGCCACTCAAAATTGTTTGGCACTGAAAAAAAATTGGCACTCAAATTTTTGACACTCAAATTTTTTTAGTACTCAACATTTTTTGGCACTAAAACTTTTTGGCACTCAAAATGTTTTGGCACGCAAAACATTTTTGGCACTCAAAATTTTTGGCATTTTATAGCTAGCGAGTTAGGGTGGAGTGACAGCCTGGGGGTACTACGTAGTACCCCCAGGCTGTCGCTCCTCCCTCACTCGCTAGCTATAAAATGCCAAAAATGTTTAGAATTAATCTGCTAACCGTTTCGGTCGCAAGTCATTTTTTTAAAAGTTAGATAAAGGTTAGGTTAGGTTAGGTTAGGCCAGTGCTCTTCAACTTTTTTTGATGTCGTCCACCCCTAGTAGTGATTTAGTAAGAGCTGTCCATCACAATTATTTTTTCTCTGTAAAATCTCACGGCTCTGACATTATAAATCTAACTATTTCAATCTACAAAATATATAGGTAGAAAAAGGCAGTTTCACTCATTTTATTCTTACAAAGGAATTGTACGCCATCCTCTTCGCCTTAAAACGCATACTTTTCTACCCATCCTGTTCCTTCACTATCTTCACTGATTCCCGCACTTTCTCTTATACAATCTCTTCGCTCACTTCACCCTCTTGTTCGGGAGATCCAAGACTGGTTATTTCGCCTATCCGTACGCCACAAAACAATTTGCTTCTGCTGGGTACCGAGTCACATGGGTATCTTGGGCAACGAACGCGTTGATTCTTGAGCGCGCTCGGCCACTGAGTCCCACTGCCCCCGTTTCTCAAACTTGCCAGCCTCCGACTACTACCCTTCCTTTAAATCTTTCCTTTTCGACCGCTGGCAATCCTCCTGGACCACTTTCTCTGCCAATAAACTTCGCCTGATCAAACCCTCTATATCTCCATGGTCAAGGCGCTTTGTATAGTCCATAACCTTGTAGTTGGTACTTGCAAAGTGTCTAGATAGGATGAAAATCTTATCTTATCTTATCCATGGTCAAATCCTTACCACACTAATAGACGTTGGGAGACTGCTCTCGCATGCTTACGCATAAGCCATATCAACCTCACACACTCCTATTTCATGTCACGCTCCTTCCCAACCCTCTGCACACCCTGTCAAACTCCTCACACTGTCCAGCATGTCCTAATATCCTGCCGCCATCTTACTACTGCCCGTTCCAGTTCCTTCCCTCACTTTTCCTCCCTTTCCCGACCTCCCTGTTTTGCGGACATTCTCTCGGAATCCCCCTCCTTCTCCTGGACAATTTACCCTCTTTCCTCTAACAAATCCACATTGTACATCTGATCTAACCATCCTGCTGTAACATTCCGTTCTTTCCCCTTCCCTCACCGTTTCGCTATTTTTCTTTAACCCCTCCCCTTTTTATGCTTTGCCATAGTGCCATATGACCTCTGATGTCTGGCACATTCACCTTTTTGGCATTGAATCAATCAATTTACATTTACAGTTTACATACTCTTCTGTATAATTACACATGCAGAATAAAACAATAAATATACAAGGAAAAATAAAACATACCCTCGGAATTCCACAGCAAATGCATTTTTCTTCATGAAACGGATGTAAAATTGCACCTAATATGCGTTATATTTGGTAATCCAGAAAACAAAGCCTTTTCCTTCAAGAAACAAAAATCAGTATTTTGGCTGCTGTTGCAATTTGTCTGCTATCAGCTTAAATCGAGGCATCAAACCATTTCAAGTGAAACCCGCATAATAGGATCCAAACTCAGAATGGCATTAATTTTCTATGCCTTGATTTAAACTAAGTTTGAGAAACCTTGCACACACAGACATGACGTTGGCATCTGCACAAACATGGCTGTTGCCTTCTCAGCGTACTCCTTATAGTCCTGACTATCAAGCAGGACAACCCAGCAATGCAATGCATAGGATGGCCAAATGTTTTGAAAGCTGCTTTTTAAGAATAATCCACTGGAAGCTCCAATAAGGCATCATTATGATCAGTTCCATCATTTGAGAATGGATGAAGCTTCCACATGTTGGAGGTCTGAGGTGTCTTGGAAATAGAAGTCAAGGTAATCCTGCATCAAAGTCAGATGTCTGGTAATCCAGGGGAACATTCGTACCTCCAGAGTTTGCACGGCTGTCTGCATACCATGTGTCCAGCCACTGTCTCTCATATAGGTATCAAGGACTTCAAAATCACCTCTTGTCTACATTGCTTTTAAATTTGTTCACATTCAGTTTGAATCCATTTATTTTACCTATAGTTCTTGTAAAAATATCCCCAACTTTGCCTAGTTTTATACCATAGATTTATTTTCCCTTATCTATACCGACACGTGGGCATGATCTCGTCCACCCACCTGTCCACCCCAAGACAGCCGTACACTCTTCGCTCAGTCTCGTCCACCTTGAGGTGGACCGTCCACCCAGGTTGAATAGCACTGGGTTAGGCTAACTGAAACTGAGGAGGCGCATCTGGGCGGCGTCCCTTGGTGCGCGCTGCCTTCGTGCGTGATGGTGAGCTTGTGCATGGAGGGGGAGGAGGAAGGTGCGTTGGGAGATGAGTTGGTGTAGATATGAGAGGAACACGAGTGAGGAATGAGAGTGGAGCTGAGTGAGATGATGGGTTTTGGTTGTGGGGATTTGGGAGAAAGACTATGAGGTATGTATGGTATAATGAGGATGAAGTGATGAGGAAGGACGAAGATGAGGTGCGAATGGTGGAAATACAAAAAGTAAGATGTTATAGTCACCAAAATTATGCCCAAGAGGTAAGTAAATTTCAACAAATAATCAGCAGTAGGAGACACAAAGGGGGTGACTGCAACGTTTAGCAGGAAATCAAGGCGTGGCCCCCGGTATATACCACTAGGTAGTATATCCTTGGAGCCGCAGTCAAGGTCGCTCTTTGACAGGAAACGTTGTCAGGAAGCAGGAACACAACGTTTGCGGCAACATAACTCTGGACGCGGCCGTTGTGCTTCAGATAAAATAATGCTCATGGAAGTTACCCTTTGATGATTCCAAAATATTGAGTACTGAAATAATGAGTCTATTACTACATTTAAAAGGAAACAAGTAGCGGGTATGCAGTACTGTTTTCTCCATGATAATACAATCTGCAAGGATACTGCAGAAAAGTTGTTTATCTTTGTCTTAACAAAAGAAATGTCCGTCAATAAAGATTCTTCCAGAGTGGTCCCCTTTATGCAACTGTTTCTGAACGCGTTGTCATTGATGCGAAAAACTTCTTGTGTATTGCAAAGGTTTATATGAATGCTAATTATGACCTAATAAATTAAGGCCCTGTGATTTAAATTAACTGTGATTATTAAATGAAAGTACAAAATGAGGGCAATGATGAATACGTGAAATTTAGATGTTAAATTAAAGGAAATGGAGAGGGATGAAAGAAAATATACTGAAATCAAAACTCGAAAAAATGTTGAATAGAGGAAAGTATTTGATGAAGGAAATTGAAATCAAATATTAACATTAGTTCAAAGATAATCCTGCTTATGTTTCATCCCTTCCTTCTCTCATTTTTCCTCCTTTAACCCCCCCGTCACGCCACCTTTCTCTCTCTCTCTCTCTCTCTCTCTCTCTCTCTCTCTCTCTCTCTCTCTTCTCTCCTCTCTCTCTCTCTCTCTCTTCTCTTCTCTCTCTCTCCTCTCTCTCTCTCTCTCTCTCTCTCTCTCCCCTCTCTCTCTCTCTCTCTCTCTCTCTCTCTCTCTCTCTCTCCTCTCTTCTCTTCTCTCTCTCTCTCTCTCTCTCTCTCTCTCTCCTCTCTCTCTCTCTCCTCTCCTCTCTCTCTCTCTCTCCTCTCTTCTCTCTCTCTCTCTCTCTCTCTCTCTCTTCTCTCTCTCTCTCTTCTCTCTCTCTCTCTCTCTCTCTCTCTCTCTTCTCTCTCCCTCTCCTTCTTCTCTCTCTTCTTCTCTTCTCTCTCTCTCTTGCATAACATGGTCTGTATCGTTCGGTAAAATTTTAAATTTCAAGCATTACCCATCTAGCGATTCGTACAAATCATTCGCAATAACTTCTGGTTTCTGACAAGTTTTGGGATTGCTGGCATACTTGTCAAACGGTTCATACAAGTCGTTGTGAATAACTTCTGGTTCTTGGTTTGTGGAGAAGCTGGCATTGCTGGCATACTTGTCAAATGGCTCGTATAAGTCGTTTTGGGTGGTTTCTGGGTCGTTGGTTGGCTGGCTGGGTTGCGGTAGGCTTGTGGTAGCGTCTGTGAGTGTGTGGTTTGGGTTAGAAGTAGTGGTGGAAGTGGTGGTGGGGATGGTGGTGATGGTGGTGGGGGTGATGGTGGTGGGGGTGATGGTGGTGGGGTGGTAGGAGAGGCGTTCGTTCCCCTCCTTGTAAAATAGTGTATTGGTTCCCTTCATACCTAAAGTCATCTGAGTTCCAAAAAGAATTAAAATCAATAATGATATAATATTAACAATAATCATTCTTAGTTTTATTTTAAAATAATTTATTAAGCCCAATACTAGTCTGTTTTTTTTTACGAGGTGAAAAATTCTGAACCCTACTGCTACTGCCTGATATTGGATGCAGGAGAAGGGAATACTACACTTCTTCTAAAAGTCAGTTGATTTTATTAGTTAAACCTATTATCCGTTTTAAAACAAAAAGNACCCCCAAACCTTCAATACAGACCCACCACCACCCTTCTCCACCCACCCTTCACATACCAACCACCCACCACCTTTCTCCACCCACCCTTCACAGACCGGGAACCCACCACCCCCTTTCTCCACTACCTTACATACCAGACCCACCACCACCCTCCCACCCACCCTTCACATACCAGACCACCCCATCCTTCTCCACCCACCCTTCACAGACCAGACCCACCACCATCCTTCTCCACCCACCCTTCACATACCAGACCCACCACCACCCTTCTCCACCCACCCTTTTCACAGAACCAGAACCCACACCATCCTTTCTCCACCCACCCTTCACATACCAGGACCCCACCACCATCCTTCTCCACCCACCCTTCACATACCAGACCACCCACCAATCCTTCCCCACCCACCCTTCACATCCCAACCCACCACCACCCTTTCCCCCCACCTTAAACATACCAGACCCACCACCATCCTTCCCACCCACCCTTCACATACCAGACCCACTAGACTTTTTCAAAAAACAATTTTTCCTATTTTTATACCCTCCTGCAGGGTTTTTCCAATGCTTTTGACCTGGAAAAGTCGAAAATTACAACCATTAAAAGCCAAAATGTCAGGAACCTTTGCCTCATGAACATGAAGTTTCTATTCTATACACTTTTTCCCTAAAACGCCAGTTTCGGGGGCATTTTGATTTTTTGTTTTCGCCTATTTTTTTCACCAATAAAGGCTAAGCAGGTTAAAGCAAGAAATTAGATGCTGAATGAAACATAAAAATTCATAAAAACATTTATGGAAAATTACATGTGATATTTCCCAGACAAATTTTCAAAAAATTAAACTAAATATATTTTATTTCACTCTAGTCAAAAATTTCACAATGGTTTAGCATGACATCTAATGGTCTGTTATGTTTTTTTGCAGATCTGTTGAAACCTGCTAACAAATCCAGAGATACTTCACAAGATAACTCACTTTTGGCAGTAAGCAAGGAGCTTCGAGGACGCAAAGTTGACATCTCAGAACCTCCACCTGCAGTCCAGAGACAAGCGTCACGCCGACCTGCTACTAGATCTGCTACAGAAACCTTCCTAAATCGGCTACCAATCATCCAGCATCAGGGGCTCCCAGTACCCACCAACAGACAGGCCTTCAGTACTTCCTTCATCTCCAGAGTTTGCCAGAAAATACAGGGAATCCTAAGCATAAAGGGACCTCGCCAATGAAACAGTGGAGGCTATCATCCCTTCTGGCAGAGGGCTAGGATCAAAAACCATAAACCAAGTACAATGCAGCGCAGCATTTCATGGACACTTTCCACAAAGCACAGAGATCTAGCAAGGAATAAAGGTAGAACAGGTGAACCCTGGGGGGGAAAGGATTTGCCTTTGTCCTGGAATTAGTAGCCTGTTCGCCCATAGGAGCTTCAGATGCCATCCAGGAAATAGAGAGAAAACCGACTGCTATCAAGGGAGAAAAAGGACAAGGACATCAGGTTCTAGGACATCAGGTTCTAGGACATCAGGTTTTTAGGACATCAGGTTCAGTGAAAAAGAGAAGCAGGACATTGCTGCCAAGCTGCACGCCACTGAGAAGCCAGATAGCTTCAGACGAGGGAAACCTATGTTCCCCCAGGTTACAGCCAGACGACTCGGCTGATCTAGTTGGTCCAGAGAGTCACTCTTCTGCTTGACACCCTTGGCATTGAGTATGACTGGCTTCTGCAACCTGTGGCGACATAGCCAAGGAGTGATGACTACAGCAAGGCCCTGGAATATGTCGCCCAAAGTAAAAGTAGTGAATGACATTGCTGAGCGGGGAGTCAAGATGAATGACTGTTTCGCAAACATCATTACCACAGATTCTCAAACAAAAAACGTACCTTCTTCAAACTGTGGAAACAACGTGAGGATTTGATAGCTTCAAGAAGCAAACACTCTGAAAAATGACTGAATGTCCTTCTGACATAGACAATAGATTTTTTTGCCACTGAAAAATTAGTTTTTAGAAGTCTTTTCACAAATTTTTTTTGATGTCAAGATTGAATATTTATGAAATTTAATGAAATTTTTCAAAAAAATTTTTCTTTTTTTTTTTTTTTGGATATGATGTGTCTTTTTTTCTTTTGAATTTTTTATTGGATTGTTTTTCTAAAAATAAAATTTCAAAATGCTTTTTTTTTTGGGTATAAATTTGTTGTTCTATCCAATTGTAACAAAAGTCTCAGGTGAAAAAAAGTCTGGCGGAAAGGGAAAATAGGCGCTTTTTCTCTACTGTCGGGGGCTTAAAATCTTGAGGTCCAATGAGGCCCAAAGGTTCCTGACATTTAGCTCAAAATGGTTGTGATTTTCGGCTTTTCCAGGTCAAAAAGCATGGGAAACCTTTCAGGGGGGTATAAAAATAGGAAAAAATTGTTTTCTGAACAGGTCTATTATTATGGTATGGACTAACAAGCAGTCGAGATCACCGAACACACCACGTAACAAGTATGAATCACTAGTTAAAGATCCACGAATTAATAACTAGAACAGAAACTTATACGTCACGTGCCTCCTGAACTCACATATTACCAAAAGCACCTATACTTAGTACACCAAACAAAATAACAAGTCCAACAAACAACAAGAATAATAGGCACAGAAAATGAACAAATACTCACAACACTAGCTCCTCTCGTTTGCTCGAATACCTCGGCGGTCAGTAACAGCCAGAAATCCACAATGACATGATACTTCCAGATATTCCTTAAAAGCACAAATTAGACAAAACTTACTACACGACATAAAAATATGATAGGCATTGCTAGATTAATCATTACTTCAATACAACGATCAGTATTTGTATTTTCAGTATTAGTATTATTAATCCCTATTGAAGCCACCCATGCGATTGTCAAAGTACTTATAAAACTAGTATATATTATATACTGTATGTACAAAAATTCACACACACCACACACACACACACACACACGCACACGCACACGCACACGCACACGCACACGCACACACACTGGCACACACACAAACACACTTACAGTTACCCGAAATGGCGACAGGCTGCCCGCCGACTGCCACGCCAGGGCAGTCGGCGACGCCCAGATCTTTCCTTAGCTATAAAAAAATGTATGTTGTCGAGCTATAAAATTACAAAAACTAACTTAATATACCAAATTAGTTAGTTGACAGGGATACTAAGATACTATACTAAGGGATGTGTGTGTGTGGTGTGTGTGTGTGTGTGTGTGTGTGTCTGTGTCTGTGTCTGTGTCTGTGTTGTGTGTGTGTGTGTGTGACCTCTGGCATCACACACACACAGTCACAAAAGAATGCATCCTACGCCTCCTCGAGCACTACCTTTCCTTTCCTACAATAGTATTATGTCTACCCAAGCTTCACTACCCTTCCCTTCCTCTCACTGTACTTGTCTCTCCCCTCTTTCCCCTCTTCCCTCCCTTCCTCTCCCCTTCCTCTTACTGTACCTCTCTCTCCCCTCTTCCCCTTGTTCCTCCCTCTCCCCTCTCCCCTTTTCCCTCCCTTCCTCTCCCCTTCCTCCCCTCACTCTCCCGCCTGTGCATTAGCGACCATCACGCTGAGCCACCTTGTCGGGAAGCAAAGAAAGTGGAAGGGAGGAGGAGGAGGAGGAGTGTTATCTGATTTTCCTCCTCTTGCTCCTCTTCCATCATCGCTTTCTTCAGAATTCAGAATTCAGAATTGGGTGGGTGGGTGGGTGGGTGGGTGGGTGGGTGTGTTATGTACGTGTACTAAATATCTCATTAGTACTTAAATCTCAATCAATCCTTGCACCTCCATTCTCCATCTTGCAGGTTTTCTCATAAGAACAATTTTGAGAATGTGTATTGGGTGTCAAGGCGCCGCGGCACCGCTGGACTGCCGTCGCGGCGGCCGTGAAATATTCAACAGCCGCTTTGGAACACTGCGACAAGGTAAAGATGAACGTACCTTTTACTTTGCTTCCATCTCTTCCTGTCTACTCATATATAGCTATCTATATTTCTATCTATCTATCTATGTTATGTATAATATATATATCCTTGTTCCGGAAATTCAAGCTACATAATTGGGTAGCTTTGTGTCGGTGGGTAGAATTTGGTCTGCGTTAGAATACTTGAATAAGAAGCCCAACACGAGCCTCGAGTACAGGTGCCACAGTAAATTAATCATCTGTCAGGTGCTCAGGAAGGCGTCGGGGGAGGGACGTAACATTGGTCTCGGTATTGCCGCTGAGCTTGCTGTTAATCATAAATTTTCTCAGCCCGTTGTCTCGTTTATCTAGAACGCCATCAATCTGACTGCCTGTCGCACACCTTTGTATTTGTTCTGCCCACCTGCTCCACGTGTTAAAACATATGTTCTTTTGTAATGAAACATGGCACTAAAGAGTATTTGAAGTTGTATTTAGGTAAAAGAGTAAGAAAGAGAGAGAAAAAGAAGATAAGAATAGCGTGTTCACAATAATGTGGCGGCGGCGATGGTGGTGACGATGTGGTAGACAAGGCTCCCCACCGCACGGTGAAAATAGTCATTGTTGAGCCGCGGCGTGGAGGAAGGATGTGGAGGAAGGCGGCGAGACTGAGATGTTTTAATTTCCTAGAGGACTTGTGTTGCACGAGCTTCACTTTTCTTCAATATTTCCTCCGAGGGAAAGACGGTTTGCCACACGCCCTGTACAAATTGTGGCTTTGATGTCTTCGCTGTAGATGCTGTTTGGGGAGTAATTCAGTCAGTGTCGCTGTTCGGTCACCTATAATTCTTTAATTCATATGAATTATCGACAAATCGGGCAGGGGTGATAACCCTGCCCGAACCCCTGATAACCCCTGCCCAAGATGACTCAGTAGAGAGGAAAGTGCCCTGGAGAAAATTTGTCCGCCCTTCTAACGAACGCTGTGGTGGTCGCCTGGGGCCGTTCTATAGCTCATTCGAAAGCTCTCGTCGTGCTCCAGATGGACAAAATCGTAGTTTATTCGATTTCTTAATTCCAATATTCGAAAATGATCGTCAAAGTTTAGTACTGAGAGACACCCATCTGGTTGTGTGCGCACGCTTAGTTGTGCCTGAAACGTCGATGCGAGTGGTTGCTTCCCAGTTGTGGAGTTATGAGGTGTTGCGGGCGTCTAAGAGACATCCATGTCTTTTAATGGATACATTTCACATGGAAAAGGAGAGAAACAAGTAGAAAATGCTTCAGGGTAGCCCTGAAGACATGAAAAAGGGAAGATGACTCTTGCAGGTGTTGTTTTGTAGATCAAGAAGTGCCAAAAAGAAGGGAAACAAGGCTAGTGTGGACACGGGAAAGATTGCGAAAGAATAGAAACAAGGTGGCAAAGATGCCTTTGGACATGAGAAAGATTTGGAAAGGAAAGAGACTAGGTGTCACTCAACATTTGTCCTACCACGAGTGGAGTCATCTTCGCCTTTTGGCATGGAGCCATCAACCCTTTGCCTTACAAATGGAAGCCTCCCAGCTGATACTGTGTTATAAGCATGGATTGGGGCAAGTGTTACTCAAGACACAGGAAGGAGACCGGAAGGAGACATAATGTGCATACTGGGAATAGGACTAAGCTAAGCATATGGGATCCGGTACCCTACGGCGCAGTAGTGTAAGACTGAGAGACTGGCCCGGGCCTTCCACCCCTCACTTGGGTTCGGGGTTGTGTACGTATCACAGGGTACTGAGGCCCGACAATTTCACGTTAATTATTTGAGGTGACTTGATTCCGGTGTCTTATCAATCGCAATATTTTGCAAGGCTCTCGGATCAGTTGCAAGCACACCAAATACATCGTCAGTTGCACAAGCCAGTCCTAATACTTTTCTACGAATGGACAGGAGCGCAATGGAACTGCTACAAAACTGAAAAGCAGCCGTGACTTATAGCTGATGCGAGGGCCAATGTAACAAGGAAAATGCTGAAAATCGCGGAGGAATGCCAAAGGGCGAAGATAACTCCACTCGTGGTAGGACAAATGTTGAGTGACACCTAGTTTCTTTCCTTTCCAAATCTTTCTCATGTCCAAAGGCATCTTTGCCACCTTGTTTCTATTTTTTCGCAATCTTTCCCATGTCCACACTAGCCTTGTTTTCTCTCTTGACACTTCTTGATCTACAAAACAACACCCGCAAGAGTCATCTTCCCTTTTTCATGTCTTCAGGGCTACCCGGAAGCATTTTCTACTTGTGAAACATGGTTGCGTGTGTTGTGACCGCTTTGATTCATTTGGGGCCACGCAATGTCATTTACTGAACCACGAAATCGATATTGTGACTTTCATTCGGCTTTGAACTTGGAACAAAATACAGTCATAGTTTTATCTATTAAGAGTGTTTATGTGGGATGCCTTATCGCAATCGAAAGTTGGTATTTCATATATTCTTTTTCTTTGCGAAGAAGTGCGACTCAGTTTGTTTACTTTTGAGAGGTAGGCGTGGCTGTTAAACATTTGGTGACGTCACGGATGACGTATACAGTACCGTGATGTGAGCAGCGCCGTGCGTCGCCTGCTGCGTGTTAGCGATGGAGTACTTTTGCACGAAATGACCTGCGCCTGGAGGAGGTTGACGAGGCGAGGCGTGTCGCTGCGAGGCTCCGGTAATCACGACATCCTCGCCTCCCGCCGGGCGTGCTTCCCCACGCCCATCGCAGCAGCTCACGCCCCGCGCTGCCCGCCTGCCACCGTCCCTCCCTCCGTCTGTTTGTTTATTATAACAGTACATGGATGACACTTTGTTAAGAAAGGAGTGAAGTGATGGCATACGAGTAAGAAAGGTGAACATTTTGATGCATTCATTCGGACTTTCGCCGGTGCAGTTGTCGAGGACGAAGTACTTTGTGTGGATTGAATGACCAGTTACATGATCCTGAAAGCAAATCACTTATCTTTTTTTGATTATGGGAGTAAGCCTTAGTTTTTATCTACACACACACACACACACACAACACACACACACACACACACACACACACACACACACACACACACACACACACACACACACACACACACACACACACACACACACACACACACATTATTTATCTTTTGCAGCAAAGTAAATATAACTCGTACCAAAAAATCAAAATCGCCCTACGTTTTTGCTCAGTTTCTGTAAAATCGCCCTACGGGCCTACAAGCTATGATGCTGAATCGCCCTACGGTTGGCAACACTGACACACACACACACACACACATACAATGTCCAATTGTAAATACCACTTTATATTCGCGCGAAAATATCAACATATTTGCACAAATTTTGTTTACTCGTCATATCATTATAATATAATGATATGACGAGTAAACAAAATTTGTGCAAAATTTGTGAGGTGAACATCAACATTGATTATGAATGTTGATGTTCACCTCACAAACTTGAGCTTGCTGGTTATGAGTCTCAGCTTTAATTTTCTCAAGTGTGTTCGCATTGACTCAAGTGCTAGACCGCCCACAGAGACCCTATATATGTGACTCAGCCATATGCTTGCAGATCGAAGCCATTTGGATGAATAAATGTGCTACGGGATACTGGTGTTTGCATATACACTCGGCACAATTATTAACTGAAGATTTACAAATATAAGGTGAAAAGATTAATATTCTTACAAATTAAAGGTTCAACAAAAATACATCGAGGCAGATTTATGAACGGGGGGAGGCGGCGGGCAGGGCGGAGCGCGATAAAGGTGTCCATATTCTGAACTGTGAAGGATTCGAACCGACGTGTTTCGCATAGAAACACTAACACTTTACCGCTGGGCTACGGAGCCCCAACAAAATAATGTAAGGAAGATATATTTGAACACATCACCCGAACTTCTATTCCTGCCTACCACTAAACTATATGCTTCCTTCCTATTTCTGTAGACCATTTGGAGTGAATAGTAACTTACATAATGGTTGTGAGATAAACAAAACAATGATTAAGCAGTGTCATGTGAACACCACTCGTGACGGTTTGAGGGGCTGGCTCGGTGGTCACTGGTCAGCGGGTCGCACCCAACTCTGGGATACTTAGCTTGACTGGTTCATGCTAGACACATGCACTATACGTACGTATTTAGTTGTAATGTATATTATGTTGTTGTATATATGTGAAAATGTTTATTCACAAACACGTGAAAATAGAGATTGAACACTGGATACACTATTGAAAAAACAATTACGAAGATTATGAAGCGGCAGGAAAGTTGAACTACAAACCACTGGAAGGAGGTGTGTGTGTGTGTGTGTGTGTGCCGTATCCTGTGAGCCCTTCACACACTCACACACACACACACAGATGGCGAGAGTACCCTCGGCGCCCCTGCTGGTGCTGGTGGTGGCCGTGGCAGCGTGTATCCCTGCAGGCACGCCCAACCCCGCCTCGGCAAAGAACTGCACGGGTGCAAACATAACCCTACACGAAGGAGACCAAAAAGTCATCAACACAACCACAGACACAGAAGGAAAAACAAATCTTGCATTTAGCGGTCTGTTTATGGTGGATGAGGAGGGCTTCGAAGGGCTGCGCCTGGATGTGAATATCCAGGCGTAGCCCTTCGAAGCCCTCCTCACCCACCATAAACATACCGCTAAATGTGTGTCTGTGGACGGCATGTCCACAGACACACACACAGTAAATGTGTGTGTGGACGGCACGCAGCACACGGCCTGGTTCGTGGTGAAGGATCAGTGTTTCCCGCCTGACAAGCAGTGGCAGCGAGTCTCGGTGAGGGCCAAGATAAACACCAATGATGGCAACACTCTTGAATTTCTTTTGAGTGATGGAAGCGTGAGGCAATGCCCGATGTCTGATGACGCCCCGGCCGGCCTGCACAGCCTCAGTGTGGTGGCCTACGGGCCCTCGCAGTGGACAGCGGGAATACCAACGAGCTCTTGTGCAACACGTAACAGTAACAGCGAGGACGATAAATGCGAATTCGAGGACCTTAACACTTGCTCCACGCCGCCCACCACCACCACCGCCGCCCCGGAGACAGCCACGACCCCTTGGACTCCCAAATGATCCGGTTTGTCACGGAATATGATTGTGATCATAGCGGCGGCAATGTTGTTGTTGGTGTTGGTGGTGGTAGTGGTGGTGCTGCTGCTGGCCTAAGTCCGGAACATCACGTGAGTACTTGTGTGTGTGTTTACCTAGTTGTATTTACCTAGTTGTAACATACAGGAAAAAAACAATGCTCGCACTGTCCCGTCTCCAAATCAACTATTATCCAGCTTGCCTATGAAGTCCTGAATACTTCTTGCATTAATCACTTGTGCATCAAGGTTGTTCCAGGCTTCTATGCTTCTATAAGCATAGAAGCCTGTATGAAGCCAGTGAACCATAGAAGCACGTGTGTGTGTGTGTGTGTGTGTGAACTCTGGGAACTCTGTAGTGTAGTGGTTAGCACGCTCGGCTTACAACCGAGAAGTCCCGGGTTCGATCCCCGGGCGGAGCGAAAGATAGATGGGTGGTCTTTCTTAAATCCCTAGCCCCTGTCCACCCAGCAGTGAATGGGTACCGGGTGCCAGCCGGGGGTTTGTAACCTCCCCCCCCGGGGTGGTGGCTTCGGCCAACACTAATATGCAGCAGCGGTAGATCACTATGGCTCTGAGGCATTATCCTCTAAACAAAACAAACAAGAGAAACAAGAGTGTGTGTGTGTGTGTTTAGTCTATTTTTTTAATGAGGCAAAAATTCAATTCTATCTTAAAGTAGTCGTCCAGACCATTTCATCATTCCTGATTTAATGCAATCAAATCATAGCCATTGATGAGTATATCAACAATACGTCGTCACTTTTTGTATCCAGTCAGCCGTTTTTAAATAATCCGCAATCAAAATCTGCAAATTCCCCGAGTTCTCAAAACGCACTCAAGATTTGCAGACGCTCAGGCTCAGGCTCCGTGACGTACCATCAGGGGAGGATCCTCTTCCCCGCGCGCGGATCAGAGGCACGTAAACCCAGAGATAAATATAATAGTACTTGAAGATATTTGGGTGTTTCTGATAGATTTGTTTTGCTATATGCCACATGCATGCATCCTTTATGGGTGCAGCAAGACAGCTGTGCCTTTCGAGAAAAGTTTGCACACGGAAAGGAGTGGCGTGTGTAGGAGTGGAGTGGCGGAGTGGCGTGTGGTGATTCACGCCTATAGTGTGTTGGGCGAACAGTTGTGTTGAGAAACGGTGTGTAGTGAGGGTAGCGATGGACCACCACGACTGTGAGGCTTTGCCTCTTAACAAGACCAAGTAAACCAAGTAAACCAGGTGTGGAGTGGGCGTGGCGTGCCCTGTGGTGAGAGACCCTGTAGTGGTGTGGCTGTCACACTTTCTGCCTTCCCGCCCGCATATTTTCCAACTCTATGCTGTAGTTAATGCTAGTATGTGGTTTCCGAGTAATGACGTTTGACTGTAGCTCCAAAACTAACTATAGGATTTTCTCGAAAGTACCTTTATTGTGATTCCCACACACACATGGTTTAACCTTATTTACCAATCCATGTTTTGGAGAAGTGCCAGGTCCTCCTGCTGAACCTCAGGCTCTGCTAACACCTGTTAATTCACCTCGTACTCGGGCTCAAACATATAGGATCCCATGACAATCTGAGGTTCGTTTTCCTCATAGTATACGCGACCAGCGTCATTTCTTTCGGTGTCAGATTGAGCATCGTACTCTAAATCTGTCACAGCGACAGATTCACTGTCTGACACCGAAGTACAATCGCTCATCATAACATTTGCCGACAGGTGTCAGACAGAGTGTCTGCGGGCGTCCCTGTTCTGACGTCATCAATAACAGTCGTAGCCCTGTTGGAGGGAAGATTTTTTTTTTCGCGCGCTTTTTACAAAAGTCGTGTTTTTACGGAAATAAGGCCTGGAAATCAATTATTTTTGGTGGATTAGGTGTTTTGAATGTACATTCAACATAATTAGGCAAAAAAAAATGGGTCTGGACGACTACTTTAAGGTCTCATGCTTAAAATGCTGCCTATGTTTACCTGATAATAGGGTTAACTATGATAAAATACAACTGACATTTAGAAGAAGTGTAGTATTCCCTTCTCCTGGCATCCAATATCAGGCAGTAAGCAGTAGGGGTTCAGAATTTTTCACCTCGTAAAAAAAACAGACTAGTATTGGGCTTCATAAATTATTTTAAAATAAAACTAGGAATGATTAATTATTGTTAATATTATATCATTATTGATTCTTC
>JACEEZ010017782.1:0-32500 GCA_016584305.1 Chionoecetes opilio
ACCTATCGTCTGTTGCTTTTGTGTTTCCTTTGTATTCCTTTGTATTCCTTTGTATTCCTCCTCCTCCTCCTCCTCCTCCTCCTCCTCCTCCTCCTCCTCTTGATAAAGAAAAAAATTTAGGCGTTATAATCTTGAAAGATCTCAAACCGAATAACCAAATTATAGAGGTAGTAAAAACTGCAAATAAATTGGTTGTCTTTATTGGACGAACTTTTAGTTTCAAATCTGAAAAAGTGATACTCACTCTTTTTAACTCGCTCGTTCGCCCCCATCTAGAATACTGTGTGCAGTTCTGGTCACCTTATTATAAAAAGGACATAGATAAACTAGAAAAAATACAGCTCAGAGTAACCAAAATGATACCTAGATTGCGTAATAAATCGTACGAAAATCGGCTCAAAGAACTTAACTTATTACCCACTAACAAAACGAAGGATAAGAGGTGACCTCATTGAAGTCTTTAAAATCTTCAATGGATTTACGAACGTAGTCCCAGAAAATCTTTTCACGCTAGACCGGTCAAGCTCAACTAGAAACAACGGATTTAAAATAAGCAGGAAACGGTTTGTAACGAACGAAGCAAAGTACTTCTTCACAAACCGTGTTGTAAACGTATGGAATGGGCTGCCGTCAGACGTAGTAAACTCAAATACAATAGAATCATTTAAAAATCGCCTCGATAAATATTTCGTATCAAATCCCCGGTTGTCACTGTTTATCTCGGAATAATAAATTTATCTCGCGGGCCTCTGATACTTACTCTCATTGCGTAAAATGATTGTGAGTCGCGTCTACACAACCCCTCCCACACGTCTCAGACAGCCCCGAGTAAACGGTCACTACTACAACTTTTGATCTGTGACGGGCTGTGGTTCAGTAAGGGCCCTGTCAGTTAGTGACCACCATCGGGATTTATATACCAGGGGTCACTGCTGCAGGGGGCATTGAAGTGCACGGCGTCCTACTTGGAAAGTGCACTACCGCAGTGGATTGAAACGGAGCTGGGGCCTGATTGACTGCTGCCTCCCAAGAAAGCGCCAGGCAAGGCTGCCGCACCACCCCTGAACTTCCACACTGAGCCTACACCAACACTACATTAGACCTCATAACACACACAGATAGCCCCGAGTTAACGGTTACCACTAACACTCTCGACCTGTGACGGGCTGTGGTTCAGTTAGGGTCCTGACAGTTAGTGACCACCATCGGGATTTAAGGTACCAGGGGTCACTGCTGCATGAGGCATTGAAGTGTACGGCGTCCTACATGGAAAGTACACAATCCGCAGTGGATTGAACGGAGCTGGGGCCTGATTGACTGCTGCCTCCTAAGAAAGCGCCAGGCAAGGCTGCCGTACCACCCTTGAACCTCCACACTGTGTTCACACCATTACAAAACACACATAACATGACCTATCTATCAAGCACTAAACCTACCCCCACAAACTAGTAGTAGTTAGCCATAGATTACAGCTTTCAACTTTCCTCACAAATTCCATGCAGTTTTTCTATATTGCATGGTATCACTTCTTTTCCGGCCAGCTTCGGCTGGAGGGATGGGTGGGTGGGGAGGAGCCTTCTACTTCCTATCCTTTCTCTCTTATTATCTAGTTAGTGTAGTGCAGTTAAAGCAAAAGCCTTGTAAGGACCTATCGGTCTGTTGCGTTGGTTCCTTGTATTCCTTGTATTCTGCCTCCTCCTCTCCTCTCTCTCCTCCTCCTCTCCTCCTCCATCCTCCTCTCTCTCCTCTCCTCCTCCTCCTCCTCCTCCTCCTCCTCCTCCTCCTCCTCCTCCTCCTCCTCCTCCTCCTCCTCCTCCTCCTCCTCCTCCTCCTCCTCCTCCTCCTCCTCCTCCTCCTCTAATTATATTCCACCTACTATATATAAACCTCCTCTTCTTGCAATATGTACATCAGAACATCAGAAAATAAGGAAGCTACATTAGGCCGCGAGACCTACACGTGGTAGTTCCTGCTACTTAACACTACCTACATCCACCTTTCATCCATCCCCATTCAGGAAAATATCTAGCCTCCTTTTAAAGCTCCCTAATGACTCCGCAGTAACTACTTGACGACTGAGTCCATTCCAATCATTTATCACCCTATTTGTGAACCAGTTTTTCCTTATTTCCTTTTAAAATCTACGCTAGTATGATAAAAGGAAGCAGCTCTATAGACATTGGCTGTTTACCATTCCAACACAGCCATGCACATTAGGGTACGCCGTAGGTCCAATGAAAAGTATAATAGGTATTTCGAATTTGGCAGGGTGTTTTCTTATGTAAAATTGAATTTTAAGGGTAGTTTGTCCTTTTCAAATTTTTGGTTTGAGCACATCTTGCTATGCTATGCAAAAATGGACTTTTACATTTATATGCAAAACATAGCTTAACATACACCATTTTTAAACTGACAGAAAAGCCACTTAAGTTCGAGATTCGATAAATTTTACTGACGACCAAGTTGTAGAGCGCTAAAAAATCTATCGGAAGTGTGCCCTCGATATTGCCGTAAGACCTACATTAAGTCCAGCAGACGCCGGAAAGCTAATTTCTCATACAAAATCGCCTCGTTTTTCGGGTAAAAACCTTTTTCCTGGCAACTGGATTTTCCACTTTATTATTTACCCAAAAGAGGGGTTTTATTTCAGGGCTGGATCCCTTTTTAAGGGTCTAAGGTTTCCTTTTCCACCAAAAACCCCAAAAAATCACACAAAAAAGCGTTTTTTGGCCCAAAAGGCACGAAACGGTCAAGTCTACCCCCCCCGAAAAACCCCTAAGAAACCCGGGTTTCCCCGCCCCGGCCGCCAAATGCCTGTTTCGGGCCCCTTTGGGTTTCTGGTTTTCCTCCGGGGGGGGGAAAAATTTTTTTTTTTATGGGCTGAGGGGCCCCCCTTCTCCCCCAAAGGACATGCCCGTCCCCTTGGTTCTGGCGATCAAAACCCAAGTTTGGGGAAAGGGCCAGGCGGGGAAGCCATGGCATCGGCCGGGGCCCTTGCCCCAGGGGAACCCACCGGGGGTACCAAAAATAGTTGGGAAATTGGGGTTTAACGATGGGGGGGAAGGAAAAAGACCAGGGCGATGGTGCCCGACAGCTATGGGGTAACCTGACTTTTTTTTTGCCCCGGGGGGGGGGTTGACTTGGGAGGAGCATAGGTCGGGGTGCCCAGAAGGAGCCCCCCCGGGAAAATACCTTTGGGCCCTTTTTGGGTTGACCAGGGACCCCGGTTGGCCACCTGAAAAGCCGGCGTTCAAGGTGGCTAGGCTTTTCTAGGCCCTGCTGGGGACTCCGATTTCCCCCGGGGCTCACTGATGTACGGGCAAGGGGGAACTCAACTAAGGGCCAACACGGGGGGGGAAGGGTTTGGAAACTAAAACGTCCATTTTGGAGAAGAGCTGGGACGCAAGCTTCTTCTGGAGTTATCCCTGTTGCACACAAACGGGGGGGCCTTGCCCCCTGCCCCCCCTTATCACCAGCATCGCGGGCCCCTCCCTTCATCTACAGGGGCTTCACGGGGCCCGTGTGGCAATTCTGCTTCCAGTTTAATGAGATGCAGCACAAGCAGATTTTCGGGGAGGAGGGGCCGGGGCGGGAAGTCTAAAGGAGATTACTGGAGTTTTACCCCTGGTCAAAAATGTCCACTGACCAGCAGGTCTCCTACCCCCTGGTCCATCCTGTGAAGGGGGCTTTTTCCCCCCCCCCCCCGTCCGAGCTCCCAGGGATCAAGTGTGGGGGGGTTTGTCCCCCCCAACCCCAAGATGGTCCCCCAAAAACAGACCCCTTTTCCCCCTTTTAGTTTTACATGTGGACCAAAAAAGCATGGATGACTGGCACGGGAACTGAAAAACCCTGGAAACCCCCTAGTAAATACGCCTCAGGGGTATTTTAAAAACCCTCCTACTTACGACTCAACGGTCACCCACAGACTAGGGGGAAAGGGCCCCCAAAGAAACATCCCCCACGCGGGCTCAGAGTGATAAAGGTCCCCAGCCCAAGAAGGCCCAAAACACCCCTTGGGGGCCCCTTTCCCTACGTGCGGACAGGAGCATGGTTGGGCCACAAATTCACATGTGCCCCTCCTTTTCGCCGAGGGCGAGTCAGATTTGGGGGGAGGACAGGGGTTCCCGTGACCCAGTTTTTGAAGCCGAGGGTTTGGCGGGGAAAAAGGGGGGACACCATTTGTAAGACCCGCATCACCCCCCAAGCGGGAACTTGTCACCCAAAACCAGCTTGCAAAAAGGATCAGTTTGGAAAGCCTGGCCAGGTGCACGAGCGGGCATTACCTTTTCCTGTTCGGGGTTTCAGATCCGGGAGATCCGGGGCCAAGCCTTACGGGGTTTTCCGGGATTTCTCAAACCAAAAACCCCGGGGCACCAAAAAGGGAGTCGTAAAGGGCAGGTGAAGGGGCTGGGGGCCAGGGTGGGGGGAAGCAGGCCGGGAGGGGGGTTTTCATGGGGGGGCTGGGCCCACCACCGGGAAAACCATGCCCTGCTTCATTTCAAGGGAAGGGGGAAAATGATGGGGGACTTCTGGGCCCAAACGTAGAGGGCTGGGGACACTTTTGATGTAGTGCCTGTAACCAACTGATCAAAAAGACCCTTAAACCACGCTAGCCCAATTTGGAACTCTTTATTGGTGCATGAGCAATACACGGCCCAACCGGGGAAAATTTCGTACTCTTTTTTAAGCATTTTTCAAAGGGGGAGAAAATAAAAAAGTGCGATTTTCCCAATTTGGGAAATTGCTAAAAATAAAAAAAAGGGAAAATTAGAAAAAACTGTCAGAATTCCATTTTACATGGGAAAATTGGAAAGCCAATTTAGAAAAAAGGTTTTTTTTTTTAAAAAGGCTACCCTAATGCACATCACCTATCCATTTCCTTTTCTCTGAATTTAAAGCCATATAAAAAACTGCAAATCCATTCCCTTGCCCAAATTTTAAAAATTATAACCATCTAACACTTTTGCGCCTTTTCCCAAAAGTCAAATTTCAGCGTGCCCAGGTACCCCACCCACAAGAAAACATGGTGTACTTTTTACCTCCCCTAAAATTTTTCAAAACCCCTTTCCTCCTCCTCATACCCCTCCCCCCTCCTCCCCCCCTCCTTTTTTTTCCTCCATTGAACATACTTTCTTTTTCTTCCCCTCCCTCTCCCTCTCCCATATTTTATGTTAATTTTTTCCTCCCCCCTAATCCTCTTCCTCCCCCTCCTCTTTCTCTCTTTTGGGGTACTACGTCACCCCAAGGTCATGTAAAATTTTCTCCCCCTTTGAGTAAAACAAAAAACACCCCCCACACACCCCAACAAAAACCCCCACACACCAACAAAACCCCCCTCCGTACTCCTTAGTGTAGGGGTAGAACGCCCCTTTTCACAACGAAAAGCCCCGGGGGTTTTTGACCCCAGGGCGGACGGAAATAGATGGGCTTTTAAACCCTTTTAAAAACCCAAACCCTCTTTCCACCCAGCAGGGGAAAGGGGTTTTCCCGGGGTTTTTAAAAACCGGGGGTTTTTGGCCCCGGCCCCCCGGGGCCCGGGTTGGCTTGGGCCAACCCCAAGCACTAAAGATAAATGAAATATGGAAAAAGGGGGCTTTTGGGGTTTTAATTAGCACTTAAAATGTTGGGGGCTTGATTGTTTCGAGCCTCTTCCAAAAAGGCTAAACCTCTAGGGTTCGGGACCCTTCCCCTTTGCCAGAGTTTTTTCCGGGCGGGGCTGCTTCTGTATTTACGCCCATCCATATACGTTACGTTGCCTTCAATAAGAAAGACGCTACTAACCCAAAGTTTTTCCTATGCCCCCGGCCAGTCAGAAAAAAAAAACCCAGGGGGCATAAGGGAATAGGATCTCGTCGTCGTTTTCCTTCACCCTGACGGGTGTACGGGGGGTGAAAAGCTTTTTCTTGGCGCCAAACTGAAAACCAACATGGGAGCATGGAGAAATTTGGGCAAATCGGGCTGCAGCAAAAAGGGGCCCTCGGGGGCCCCAGCGTGGAGAAGCGTATGAGGGCTATGATGGAGCGCTTACTGGGGGCCCCATGGGGGTTTGTCCCCCGGGGCCCACCCAAGTGATCACCGCCCCTGCCCCAATGACGCCCCCCAAAGGCTGGCCTCCCCCGCCGCTACCCCCCCAAGCACCATTCCTGACCCTCATGGCTTCACTACGTGCCCATCCCCGGGCCTTGGAAAAAACGAAAATTGGGAAACGGGATATAATTGTTAAACCCCCCGTCCGCCCAATTTCAAACCCGCCAAAGGGGGCAGTAAAGCCCCTCCTCCCAGCCTTTTGGGAAACGAAGATTGGACTGGGGTGATAAGGGTACGCTTTTTTCAGTTAGTGAGGACTTTCCCCTGAAAGGGAAAGGCCCTTTAAATGACAATGGAGGCCTTTCTCGGGACGCAAGGGAACGTCTTGGTGGTGGGCGCGATTTTTTACTACGGATACAGGACGAAGGGGAGACCTTCGACGATTTTCCTTTTCTCCCTTTAAGGAAATTTGCCCCCCCTTTTTTTGGAAATTTTGTCAGCATTGCTTCGACACCCCAACTTAAGGACCGCGGGGGTGGTTTTGGGGCACGGGGGGCGATGAGGCATTTAAGTCCAAAGTTTGGGTAAAAAGGCCCGTCTACACTTTTCAGTTTGGGCCCCCTATGGTGCTCGAGCACGCAATCAAGCAGTTTTGAGGGATGGGGGTTTTTTAAAAATGGCAGAGACCCCCGATCAGCAGTTTTCCCGTTCACACTGTACTGAGTCCCCCCACGTTTCCCACCCTATCCAGTGTGGGGGGGTAAAACTGCTGCCCGTTTTTGGTTGGGGCGGTTTGGTTTCTGGGGGTCAGTTGTGGGCCCGATAACATTGGGTTTTTTATAAAAACCCCGTGGAAAAAAACTTTCGGTACATGTACATACGTACCAAGACACCCCGGCATTTGCAGGGCCGTATGGGTCAAAACTATCAAAGTTTTTATAATTTTACACTGAAAACCCAAAATTTTACCGGGGAAAACGGGCTTCATGGGAATTTAAGGGCTAGTTTTAAACGCAGACGTTTTTGGCATCTGGTAACACTGCTGGGGATGTAGCTTAATTACGTGGCCAAAGCCCGGGAAATATAAAGGTATAACCCGTCCATGAAACTGGCCCTTCCGGTCAGGGATGGTGCTTTTAGGGTTTTTTGCGTTACACTATTTTTTTTTCCGGGTACTCGCCGTTACCATGCCCCAAAAACCCCACCGGTGCCCCAACGATAGTTAAAACGGGCCTTAAGGGGTTTGGAAAAGCTTAACAACCAGTTTTAGTCTGTCCCCCGCGTCAGAAGTGGCCAAAGGAAAAAATCGTGCTGGCTTTTGTAGTGGGGCGAAGGCAAAGTACTGCGTACCCCGGGGAAAAGAGGATCAGCCCCGCGAATTTGTTTCCCCAACCCCGGGGCATGGAAAAAAAGGGTAAAAAGCGGTGGGGTTACAAAGCCTTAAAAAGGACTTTTCTGCCTTTTCCGGGTATCCCGGGGCCAAAACCTTAAAAACCCCCGGGAATTTTGGTGAAATTTAAGACCCCGTTTCCAATCAGGTTGTGTTTTGGGCCGCCTTTGACGGGGATGTATCCCGACAATTCCCCAGAACAGATACAGAGGGGTTTGTCAGTGCCGGGCTACCTCGATGGGGGGGGGAACGTCGCCTCGCCAATGGGAAACGGGCAAGTGAGACAAGGGTGTTTCCCGGGTGTATTTCACTAAAGGGCTGGGTGCACGCCCCCCCCTCCCTTTCCCAAATTGCCTTTTTTAAAGGTGGGGCCAAAACCCCGGTGGCGCCGGGCCCAAAGTCCCCCCTGTACGCCCCCACCCGTCGGGAGAACTACAGTTTTGGGGGATTCCCGTGGCTCTTCGTTTTTGGGAAACGAAAATCGATAACCCTTTTTTCCCCGGGCCCCCGCGTCGTTTTAGTGCTTTGGCGGGGGAACCCACTTTTAAATGTAAGGGTCAAGTTGGTTTCCCCCCACTGGAAAAAGGAAGGGCCACTGCACCAAAAAGCCGGCCCCCGTAATTGACCCAAATTTGTGGAATGCTGATTAAACTGGTTTTGACTGTTAGCGCTAGGGGGTCGTTTCCCGCTGCCTTTTCACGGGCAAAACGGTACAGTGTACTGACCCAAAGGAAATTCCCAAGTATGAGGGGACTGCAACCTGATCGTGGGGCCAGAACAGTAAAGGGTGTAAAATCACGGGAAAATTTATCGCCCCAAATTACCCCCCCCGGGCCCCCCGACACTGATCCGTCAGAGGAGGTTTTGGCCCGCCCCCACGTGGCTCAAATCCAGAACATGTTTTCCCCCAAACGTGTTTTTGTTGGGCGAAACGGGGGTTGCGGCAAAAATGAAAATTTGGGAAGGGCCCATGGTGATCCCCAAATTACATCTGACGGGGCGGAGCCCTTTGCAGGTAAAAAACCGGCCAGACCACCCGGGGCCCCACGCTTTAAAAGGGGCGACAAACAAGAAGAATGAAGACCCCCCTTGGGCAAACATATAAAACGCGCCCCCTTTTATATTTCCCCACGGGGTTTGGTGTCACCCCATGGGCCTGTTTCCCAAAAAAAAGAATGCCGGGAAACAGAATTTTGGGGTTTGGGCCTAACCAAACTGAACAGATACGTGCGGCGTACCATCCCCCCTCCTTTCCCACCACACGTTGCGGTCGCCCGATAAACGCGCAGGTCCCCGGGCCCCTGGATGACCCAAATGAACGCCGGCCCTGGGGTATCACCAACCACGGATTGCCCTTTAAGCCAAAATTCCCAAAAAGTGCTTCATTAAAAAACCCGGGGGAGATTTAAAATTTAAAGCGCGCGGGGCCAAATTAGGTTTTTGGGGGTCCTCCCTGGGAAAGAATACAACCGCGAGAAAAACATCGCTCGGGAGGGCAAATACCCTACACCTCAAAGTTGTCGACGGCCTACTTCCGCTTTTCGACGAAAAGATATCGGGGCCCAAAGTCCAAAAAACGTCACTGGGTAGCATAAAGAAGGGTGCGACGAGGCCGGGGATCACTTTTAAAAACCCCCAAAAAGAATTTTTATTCGCGGAGGAAAAGATTAGAATACTGTGAATTTTAGGGTCACCGGGAAGGGGTACTCAGCGAAACCCATCCCAAAAGGGCACCGGCCCTCAAAGATTTTTTTTTTTTCGGCCTTAAGGAAAATCACTGAAATTTTCGGGGGGTCGTTCATTGGGGTTTTTGGGCATTTTTTAAACCGATGCACCGTGAGGGCTGAATTTGAGGCCTATTTTCCTGCAAAGGGCCCCTCAGCCCCCAACTTTGGGCTATATGGGCAGTGGCCAAAGCTAAAACCCCGAAAACGATCCCTTTCCCCCCGGGTTTTATCTGTAAGAGGGAAAAACCCGGGGTGGCGGAGGGGCCCAAAGGGGGGGGCCCCCCAAAGGGGTCGTGACTGGGGAAAGTTTTGGTGGTTTTTTGCGAGAGGTGCTTTGGGAAGGGAAAAAGCCTGCATGAGAACTCGCGCGTGGTGACCCCCGGGAGTGGCGTCGTAGGGTGGGCGAGGCGACTCGCCCCCCGGCGTATGCCCCCAATGATTGATTGATTGATGGGTTTGGTCAACCAGTTGGGGAGATTTTCACAGGAGATCGCCGCCGCAGCCCAACCGCTTCGAGATCTTCTGAAGCAGAACCGTATTTGGGCATGGACCGAACACCACGAAGCAGCATTCCTCGAGGTGAAGAAGGTGCTTATATCGCCGCTCATCCAGGCCTTCTTCGACCTGAAACTGCCGACTGTACTGCAGACGGATGCTTCCAGGACGCGAGGGTTGGGATTCGTGCTACTGCAGAAACACGGGGACTTCTGGCGTATGGTTCAGTGTGGTTCACGTTTCCTCGCCGATACAGAGTAGATATGCTGTAATTGAGCTGGAGCTGGCTGCTTGCATATGGGCATGTCAGAAGGGCCGGATATTCCTAGCAGGTTTGCCTCACATCGATCTGATAGTGGATCACCGCCCGTTGGTTCCCCATTTTGAACCATAAGCTTCTGTCATAGATAGAAAATCCGCGGCTGCAGCGTATGTGTGAGAAGTTAATTCTGTACAGTTTTACAGCCAGTTGGCACAAAGGGACGGCGCATCAAATACCAGACGCGCTTTCACGCTCACCGGTATATGACGTGGTGCCAATCGTCGACACAGCTGGAGTGAAGTCAGATCCGTTGCACGAGACCTTAATTGCGGCTTTGAAGGCATCACGTGCAGCAGAAGATGGCTTTCGACTCACCCCAGTGGTAGACTCAGGATTGAAAAAGGTATTTGCTGCTGTTTCACGTGATCCGGAGTACTCGTCTCTTAAACAAGCCATCCTACAGGGGTTCCCGGAACATCGACATCAGCTTCACAGTACCATCCGGCCTTATTGGGGAGTCAAGCATCTGCTATCATTGGATGATGACATGATCGTATAATGGGCGAGACTAGTCATCTCGACCAGCCTACGTAAGGAAGGCCGCCTGCACGAAGGGCGTCAAGGTATTGAACGAACGAAGCGCCGAGCATGTCAAACAGTTTACTGGCCTGGGTATATGCGGGTATATACGACATCGCCAACACCTTGTCTGCCTGTTCCCGTTGCCATATAGTACTACCCAGCCACGCCAACGAGCCGATCTGGATGGACGACCGGCCGCCCACTCGACTGCTCGAGTCCGTGTCAGCCGACTACTTCCATGTAGCGGGCAGAACATATGTGGTATATGTGGATCGGCTCTCCAGCTGGTCATATGTGATAACGTGTTCCAGAACTGCCTCTGCTGATCATCTAGTCCGTGAGTTACGCCACCTCTTCAGCATGATTGGGGTTCCGACCATACTACGGACTGACGGGGGACCGCAGTTTGCGTCATCGACTGTGCGTAGGTTTTTGTATCGCTGGGAGGTTCGCCACGAGATGTCGTCGCCGACCTACGCTGGAGCTAACGGTCACGCGGAGGCAGCTGTGATGACTATAAAAAAGTTGATAATGGCAGCAACGACCAGTAGGCATTTAGACGATGACGCGTTCGAACGAGGTCTCCTGGGGTTAAGGAATACGCCACGCGCTAGCGGAAGATCAGCCGCGCAAGTCCTCTTCAGGCATCCGTTGCGGTCTGGGGTGTCCACTCATCACCGTGCGTTTGCCCCAGAGTGGCAGCGAGCAGCCGATGAGTGTGATGCCAGAGCTGACCATCTCCGGCATCAGACGAAGCAGCGACCGCTAATGCTGGTCCACTTCATGGCTTACACATCGGCTCCAGGGTTGATGTCCAGAACAACGTTACAGGCCTATGGGATCGCTCAGGCGAGGTGGTCGGAGTTGGCGACATGCGAAAATACCTCGTAAAGCTGGGTAGTGGTAGACTTTATTGGCCAAATCACCGATTTCTGCGTCCGTACCGGCCCCTGCTCACGACTACGCCTGCAACGTTTCATCGTGCCATGGAGACTTCACCAGCTCCGCCTACGTCGCCTGCCCAAACTGACACAGCAACATCAGCGGTCAAGGAAGACAGGATTCTCCGTCGCAGTCATCGCCGCCGCCAGCCTCCTGACCGTCTGCAAGTCACTTGGGGGCCTGTGGCTTCATACACTTAGCTCTTTTTATAGCCATTGTATGTCGGGTATTTACTGTTAATGTATATATTTTCGTTGATTTATGTTGCAATGTGCATTGCTTAAGATTCGTATGTGTACTCATCTTGGGGGAGGTGTTGTATGTATTTTTGGGGGAGATGTTGTGTTGTTAATTAGCAGTTAAAATGTTAGGCTCGATTGTTTCGAGCATAGCTTCAGACGAGCTCACCTCTCAGGGTTCGGGAGCTAGCCCGGACAGAGTAAGTCCGGCTGGCATGTTGTCTGTATCTACGTCATCCATTTACGTGTACGTTGCCTTCATAAGTAAAGACGTTGCTACACCAAAATGTTTCCTATGTCCCGGCCAGTCAGAATGAATCAAACAGGGGCCCTACAAGTGTAGCTCAGGCCCTGTAAAATACAACTGGGTGAATACAACTAGGTGAACACACACACACACACACACACACACACACACACACACACACACACACACACACACACCACACACACACACACCCCACACACACACACACACACACACACACACACACACACACACACACACACACACACCACACAAACACACACACACACACACACACACACACACCACACACACACACACACCCACACACACACACCACACACACACCACACACACACACACACACACCCCACACACACACACACACACCCAACACACACACACACACACACACACACACACACACCACCACCCACACACACACACCCAACACACACACACACACACACACACACACACACACCACACCACACACACACACACAAGAAAAAAGCATGTGAAAAAGTTGGAGAGGATACAGAGAATGGCAACAAAGATGGTATCAGAGCTACAAAAACTTTCTGATGAGGAATGGTTGAAGGACATATATAATAATAGAATAATAATAATAATAATAATAATGTTTATCCTCGCCCGGAGGCATACAGACAAAACAAAGCAACAAGAACAACCAAGGAGTTAAATTAAGTACTAGAGCAAAAACAAAAACAAGAACATAGTATAGGCACATTAGGGGACATAGTATCAAAGTACATAGACTAAACATACATGGACACCTGTGCTACTCCACATTCTGCACAAACAGCAGACCCAGCCACCGTTGTTGTATAGATCCACATACATAGGCCGAGCTCTGCCTGACATAGGTGATGATGGAGTTCGTAGAGAGCTCCACCCTACTCCTTAAGCTGAACACGGAGTGTCGACGGATCACATCACATGTGGTATAAAGTTACCAACACTCGAGCAGAAAAGATAAAGTGGAGACTTAATAACAGTTTTTAAACTGATAACTAAGATGGAAGAAATAGACAATGAGATACTGACTCGGAAGCAAAGAGAAGGTCGATACACATGAGGACATACACAAAAATTAGGAAAAGGGAGGTGCCTGAACAACATAAAGAAATACAGCTTTCCTCATAGAAATGTAGAAGTTTGCAATGGACGAAATGAGGAGGTGATATCGGCAAATAATGTGCACCAGTTGAAAGAAAGACTGAATAAATGTAGATACGGAGACGGGACCACACGAGTGTAGCTCAGGTCCTGTAAAACACAACTAGGTAAATACAACTAGGTAAATAAATACACACACATTGTATCTCCCCTTTTCCATCTCTTCTCCATTCCATTTCCCTAATTTCTTTTGTCTCCTCTTATTATATCTACTATATTTTTTATATCTACCATTTATCTCCTTATTTATCTCTCTTCCCATCCCTTACCTTTCTCTCCCTACCTTTCTGTCTTTCCTCCTCTCTCCCTGCTACCCCTTTCTCTCTCCCTGCTACCCCTTTCTCTCTCCCTCCTTCCCCTTTCTCTCTTCCCTCCATACTCCCCCTCTCTCCTCTCCTCTCCTCTCCTCTCCTCTCCAAGTGCAGATGGATAAAATTTTGCTCTGAAATTGAACCGCCACGTCAGCAGTTTTCGCCCCAATGTGCTCGAACCAGGCTTTTGGCGGCCCCCGTGCATCCTTTTGTTTACCGTTTTTATTTCTGTTTCTCTTTGTCTCATTTTTTTTTTAAGGAAATTTTTAGAGTTTTATATTTTTTATGTGTCATTTTGTCGGGTTTTTTTATTTTTTTAAATTTTTTTATTTGCCTATGCATACTTTTATTTTCTGGGTGTTATTCTTTCGTTTTTTTTCTCTGGTTTTTCGTGTTTTTATCGTATTGTGTGGTTCGCTTTTTTCGTTTCAGTTTTTTTTTTTTTTTTTTTTTTTTTTGGGGGGGGGGATATTTGCTGTTGTATGTAGTTATATGTATCGTTTTGTAGTAGTGGTGGTGGTGGTAGTGATAGTGACAATTATGCTGATTCGTTTTATATAGTGGGCGTAGCAGGAAGGATGATGATACCGATGATGATGATAATGGTGATTCTCATTTAGTCACCATCACCTTTTGATTCTGGAAAAACATTCACTACCGTCAATAACACTATAGTCGCCAGTGCACTATTGTCGCCAGGCGCCATATATTACTATTTTTTATCATTGCTACAGACTTGTATGTGCCACTAAAGACAGGTACATAATATAAACTACTGTGTATGCCTCTTTAGTGGCACATACAAGTCTGTAGTGATGCTAAATTTTGTATTATATGGCGCCTGGTGGCATTAATGCAGTGGCGACTATAGTGTTATTGACGGTAAACATGCATAGCTAAGATATCATTGTAATTCGCTCACCTGTACAATATATCTCGTAATCCTAACCAACTCTATCCAAACTTTTCATAATCTAACGTCGAAAATAGAAAAAAATATTCTATTTTATCTTTTTAATCTCCATTTTAGAAGTGTTCACCGCCTATCATCAGTTTTTTGTTATTCTCGACTGAACAGCTTGAAGAACACACCCACGACCTTGTTCTTCCCCACGATAACCTGGTGTACCAAGTTTCCTGACCTACCTGTAGACACACCTAACAATGGACAGTTAGAATCAAGAATACTTTATTATCTGTAACACTCTCTGAGGAAAACCTTTTCTTCAAACATAATATATAAATATTCCTGCGTCAACATAAAATGCCACTCATTATATTAGCCTTGCCTCCCTTGTTGAAATATTTTCTAATTTGAATTTAGACTGACAATAAGGGATCTTTTTTCTTACGTTTATATTAATCTGCCCTAAGCCATTATAAAGGCGCGGTTACACGAGCACTTTTTCCGGCAATATTCAACCAGCTACACAAACCCGGCTCAAACTCGGCTAATATTGCCACGTTTGTGCCAAGACGATCCTGCGCGTGTTGTATTGCCAAGTTTTGGCTAAATTCAAACGTGAGTGTAGTGACTATATTAACGTGAAACCACCACCAACGAATATTATTTGACGTTCAGTGTTAATGCAAGCCCTAATTCGTAATACAGAAGTTGAAATAAACAACTATGTAGTGGCAAGAACAGACTCCAAAACGAATTGTGAAGTCTTGTACATTTTTGGTAGCGTGTACGTAGTTTCGAGTGGCCTAGGCTTTCAAGTAATCGTCCAGACCCATTTTTTTTTTGCACAATTATGTTGAATGTTCATTCAAAATACCTAATCCACAAAAAAATATTCATTTCCACGCCTGATTTCCCTAGAAACATGACTTTTGTAAAAAGAGCGGGAAAAACAACAGCCCCATTCCAGCCGTGGCGGGAAACTTGCTGGCGACGTCACACGAGTGAGCCTCCCAGCCCGGCCCTATAGAAATACACGGAGACTCGGAGAAAAATGTAGTACTTGGGGAATTTTGGGTGTTTCTGATATATTTTTTTTGCGATGTGGCATACACTTGCATCCTTCATGGATACAGCAAGAAATCTGTGCCTTTGCAGAGAGCTTTGCACCCATTTCTGACCTATTTGACCATGATAATGTCTGTGCAGCGCCTGGCAGTGGCGGGTGAGAGGAGCGCGGCTAGACAATGTGCTTCACACCGCGCTCCTCTCACCCGCTACTGTCAGGCGCTGCACAGACATTATCATGGTCAAATAGGTCGCAAATGGATGCTAGGCTCTCTGCAAAGGCACAGCTTTCTTGCTGTATCCATGAAGGATGCAAGTATATGCCACATCGCAAAAAAAAAATATCAGAAACACCCAAAATTCCCCAAGTACTACATTTTTCTCAGAGTCTCCGTGTATTTCTATGGGGAGTTTTCGAAGCTAAACCACCAGATGTCTCTCGCGCATCTCACATCCTCTGCTCTGTGAGGCTAAATGATCTATCATGTACCGTAAATTCTCTGTACTTCTTTGGGACATATCAAAATTACCCTTCAATACAACAACTGAAACAGTTCTTAATAAAAAATGTAGTTTATCATTTCATTTGTCTGCACTTGGTGAAAATATTGGCAAAACAATTGAATACTTGAAAACTCAATCTTTAAAAATCGTCTTTTCATAAAAAAACACAAGTTCAAGCAGAATGAGGCTTCAGGAAATATCTACTTGTATGTAAGCATTCACTGAGTACCTATTTTGGGTGTATATGTCTCTCTTACGACGAACATTTAACCAAAACAGAGTGTGGCGTTCAGCATCTCCACAGAAACCATCCCGCCGGCAGGATCTGCTATCACCCACTTTCCTGTTGACACGACACGGGGATGGACAGCTCGGCGCCTTATCGCCACAGCGCCGCTCCTTACCTCACAGCTCATATCACTGATACTCCTAACTTTTCAATACCACAGGCTACATGTCATCCTAACTATCATCACCCGCTTATCTCATCACACTCTCTATCCTCTACTGGAATATTCGTGGCATCCGCTCCCACATACCGTTTCCCACATAAAGAAGACTTTCGTCTCCTTATTTCGTGCTTTGACTGTGACTTGTGTTGTGTTGGGGCGGAGCGGAGTGGCGCGTGTAGTTACGTGACAGACGTGCAGTCACTATGTACTGTGGGTAGTAGTAGTTGGGGTAATAAAGCCGTGCACAACAGTAAATGTCTCCTTGCAGTCCTTTCCGTCTCCTCCATAGCCCCGAGCCGTTAGTGTGACGAAGTTTGAGAGGGGTGGGTTGCCCCCACCCTCCTTCGTTACAATAGGATAAACCAGAGGACCTAGGGTATTCAGAGGGAAGGGTTGATTGATTGATTCGGAGGGAAAGATTGAGGTGGAGGGGCTTAGAGTTCGCGGTGGGGGAAATAGTAAACAAGACCATGTATTGTCTTCGATAGAGGACTGTTCGTTGAGGTGCCAAGCACTTAAATTACTTCTTGGTTAAATGTTCGTCGTAAGAGAGACATATACACCCAAAATAGGTACTCAGTGAATGCTTACATACAAGTAGATATTTCCTGAAGCCTCATTCTGCTTGAACTTGTGCTTTTTTATGAAAAGACGATTTTTAAAGATTGAGTTTTCAAGTATTCAATTGTTTTGCCAATATTTTCATCAAGTGTAGACAAATAAAATGATAAACTACATTTTTTATTAAGAACTGTTTCAGTTGTTGTATTGAAGGGTAATTCTGATATGTCCCAAAGAAGTACAGACAATTTACGGTAAATGATAGATCATTCAGCCTCACAGAGCAGAGGATGTGACAGCCTGAGAGACAGGCTTGAGCGTGAGCTTATTAGAAAACTCCCCATAGAGCCGGGCTGGGAGGCTCACTCGTGTGACGTTGCCGAGCCGTGGTGCGTCGTCTGCTGTCCGCCAGTTGTTTTTTGAGAGCTCGGGGAATTTACAGATTTTGAATGCGGGTCATTTAAAAACGGGTGACTGGATGCAAACAGTGACAACATATTGTTGATATACTCGATCATGGCTATATTTTGACTGCATTAAATCAGGAATGATGTAATGGTCTGGACGATTACTTTAACTCTTCGGAAGATTTCGTGAGTCCGTGGTGGTCTTCGGACTTCCCTATTTCTTTTGTTGGTTGTCTATCTTTCTAGAGAATACTGGACTGGACCATCTCCATCGCTCCTGACTAATTAGCTGACGGCTCCAAAGACGCTTCTTCTTACTGTTTTCCTTCTCCAGCATGTAACTTAGGGCAACCGCTGCTACACATAATGCAAGGTCTTAAATTGTTCATCTTCAGTCTTGCATGACTTTAGCTTGAGTTAGGGGTCATGCTCACAAACAGTAGAGACTGGTGATGTAGCTTTTGTACTGTAGATAACACTAAAGTCGCCAGGACAACGTTTCGTTTTTATTTACAGACGTCTGGTGGCATTAATACTTACATTTCTACATCCATGATTTCAGGAAAGTTAGAAGGGGCTATCTGGAGAGTCTGTGTAATTTTGTGTCTTCATATGTGTCATATTATGGCTATAAATGAACAAATTACAAAAATAAAACCGAGTAGCGAAGTTGGTAACGGGCTACACTAAAGTTGCCATCTATTGTTTATGTTTAGAGTGTCTTTCCGCCGTCTTTGCCGCCCGAAAAAAAACGAGTAGGAAAATTTGAATCCATATATATACCTGCAGATACATAACAGAAAATAACGCTGAAACAGGGTAGATTATACAGTCATGATATAAACTGCTGTGTATCATCTTCAGTGGCACATACAAATCAGTAGTGATGCTATAATTCGTAATATATTGCGCCTGGCGACATTAGTGCATGTGGCGACTATACTGTTATCTACGGTCATTTTTATTGCTAGCTGGTCAGATACGGCTCGGCTCCAGCGCCGATAAAACGAGAAGCCGAAGTTGGCGTTAAAACTCGGCTAACTCTTGTGAAAGTCCGTGTGACCAGAAAGTGGCTCGAAATCGGCTTGGCCGAATATTGCCGGCCAAATATTCTCAAAAAAAACTGTCGTGTGACCCCACATTAACAATAAGTGATTTTTTTATTACGCTTATTATCTGCCCTAAGCCAGTCTATGACGTAAAAAAAAGGATGATTTATACCTGTCTACTCACCTCTGATCTTTCTCTCTCACAACTTTAGATTCTCAACCTGCAAACCTTTCAGCTCATCATATTCATCACGCCTCCTCTGCCTTGCCATGCCGTGTTCATAATGTTATTTCCGTCATCTGTCTTGTCGCTCCCGTGCTGCCTTTGAACCAGCCAAGCGGAGAAGCTCCGACATTATAACTTAAGTGGCGAGACCTGAGGCGGTGATGCTTTGTGTTGCATTGATTGTGCTGTCGCCTCACAAACCATTTATGCACAGCGTGTTAGCGAGGTCTTTCTACCGGGCGTGGAGGCGTATATTCCACACACTTTATATAGCCCAAAAGTTTTGTCAGCCTTTAATATATTCAGGTATATGTCCCCATTAAAAGAGTTGAAGGTGTGGCCGCTTAGGTATTGTGGCTATTCTTGACGCTCATGTACCTTATATTGATTGATGGAATAATACGTCACCTGTTTTGTATTTCCTTAATTAATAACAGGCATAAAAATCTTAATTTATCAAACTCTCCTTGGGCGTTTTTGTAACGGTCAGGTAAATACGAGTATGTCCCAGTCCTTTTCGTTTTTTTTTGTTTTCTTTCCTTTCATTGAATCCTGATAAGATGTCTCGCTATCCCCTTTATTTCGCTCCCCTCCCCCCCACACACACATACCCCGGGACTTGTATCTAAACCGGGACTTCTCGGTTATGAACTGAGCGTGCTAACCAGTATACGCTACGGAGTACCCAAGTGTGTGTGTGTGTGTGTGTGTGTGTGTGTGTGTGTGTGTGTGTGTGTGTGTGTGTGTGTGTGTGTGTGTGTGTGTGTGTGTGTGTGTGTGTGTGTGTGTGTGTGTGTGTGTGTGTGTGTGTGTGTGTGTGTGTGTGTGTGTGTGTGTGTGTGTGTGTGAGAGAGAGAGAGAGAGAGTTTATTGCCATTACAACATCACCCAAGATAATGTAATATACAAAACAAATATATAATGATGGCACGGTCTGTCGAGCATAAGCTCTTCGACAGACAGAATCATAACAAATTGGTTGTTCATTAGTACAGGCATTATAAGTGACTACTGTTAGGTCCCCAGCCACACTTCACCACACTGCAGCGCCTTGCTGCAAAAACATGCACAATAAATATTGTGCAATACTTAACACTGTACCTTGCTTCTCCCTTAGAGAAGTTACCCCGGGCTGGCTGGTTGGAAACTAGAATTTCACTCCCCACACTCACAATCACCAGGCACATATTGACTCACTTCTCCACTTTTTACATATAATGTATTTCCACAATCATACATGTACATAAACAAATAAATAAATCAATGATTGTCCTTTGATGTCTCAAACATCAAATAAGTAATGAAATCATCCCACAACACAGTCTGCACCATCTCACGTCATTACCACTCCAATCATACATACAATCACACAACATAGCAAAGAAATTTATCTATGATAGCCCTTTGATAACTCAAGCATTATCCACCAATCACCATCCAACACCATCACCACATACCAGGCTACTCGCCAAAGTTAAGTACACACCATCACACACCATCAGGCCACACGCCAGTCAAGCACATACACAAACCACACACCAGGCTACACGCCTCCAACACAACCAGCTGCTGCTCACGCCACACACCTCCAACACACACACACCATACACCATACACCATCAGTCAATCACACACCAAGTCAATCACCAAGTCAAGCACACACCAAACACACAATTACTTCCCTTATACCACTCTCAGCACAACACGTGGCCTATCCACGGAGCCTCCACAGCCAGCTCCTCACACCTCGCTGTCCACCCAAAAAGAGAGCCTCGCTCCACCTGGCTTCCACCTCATCAACATGCTCGCCTAATTAACGGGACCACAATCACTCCACAGAAAATGCTTTAGGGGTGACTAAGGGTAACACTCCATAGAAAATGCTTTAGGGGTGACTAAGGGTAACACCCCCCTTCCAGTAAAGATGTGAGTTCTCTCTTAAGAGGGCTCACAGCTTACAGGAACTCGTGAAAGAGCGTCTGCTATCACATTATCCTTCCCTTTCACATGGGTAACAAGTAAATCATACTCCTGCAACAGTAGACACCACCTCATCAACCTTTGATTTGAATTTTTCATACTATTTACAAAAATTAAGGGGTTGTGATCTGTAAACACTTGCACTGGCATCGCAGCCCCTTTTACTATATCAAAATGATTTAAATTCAAAATCAACGCCAAAGCCTCTTTCTCAATTATGCTATAATTCCTCTGGTATAACAATAACTTTTTAGAGAAATATCCAATGGGATGATCAACTCCTTCCATCTCCTGCATCAACACTCCTCCAATTCCCTCACCACTGGCATCCACATACAGCTTAAATGTCTTGTCATAATCAGGAGTAATGAATATGGGAGCATTAACTAAAATATCCTAAATTTTCTTGAAAGCCTCCTCACAGTGCTCGCTCTACACAAATTTTATCCTTCTACACAACAACCTGGTTAATGGCAGTGCAACTGCTGAGAAATTTTTACAAAATCTCCTATAATAACCACTCATCCCCAAAAATCTCAACAGCTCTTTCCTGTTTGTTGGAGAAGGCAGATCTATAATGCCTTTCACTTTGGCATTAAGTGGTCTCACCTCTGCTTGTCCAACCTTAAATCCTAAATAATCCACTGAAGCCTTCACAAAATCTCTTTTCATCAGGTTCACTGTGAGATTTGCATCATCCAATTTCCTAAATACTTCAACCAACAACTTTAGATGCTCCTCTCACTTCTCAGAATACAGTACAATATCATCTATATATACAGTACAACATTTTACTCCCTTCAATACTTCATTCACTAATCTTTGAAAACAACTGGAACTATTCTTCATACCAAGAGGCAAAACTTTATATTGATGGAGTCCATCCATGGTAACAAATGCTGACAACTCCCTAGCTTTCTCAGTTAATCCCACCTGCCAAAAACTTATGAGCAGGTCTATTTTTGTTACATATCTAGCATTTCCCAGCTGGTCTATACAGTCATCAATTCTGGGAATGGGGTAAGAGTCACTTTTAGTGACCACATTAACCTTTCTATAATCAGTACAAAATCTATAACTCTTCCCTCCAGGTTTAGGCACCAACACACAGGGTGAACTCCATGGACTATTGCTATGTTCAATTAACCCCTTCACTGCGGATATCAAATTCATAGGCCTACCCCACTGTGCGGCAGGTTTAATTAAAATATAAAATAATTATTGATCATATCTTAAAGTGCCTAAATGAATAGGATGCTCATTCCATACCAGAAAATCTATGTTTCGTCTTGGTGGAGGCTACCAGCTAAGTGAAGAGTTACGTCAAAGTGCAGCAACAGGGTCGTGACCGTGCTGCCAGGCGCACAATGAAACTACTTACTACTCAACATAATACAGCTTATTTTGGTACATACATGCTTCATTCATGCATTCATTCATTCATTCATACTTCTGTTTTATATCCATCAAGAATATATTGAATATTTTGACTATTTAGCCTCGCCATTGAAGTAGAGGGCGCGGCAGCGTCAACACGTCGTACTGTACCGCTTGACCTTATTAGTCATACTAACTCACTCAAGCAGAAAAAGAGGTTCTATTATATCGCAACACTTGACACTGTTGCCATACAAGCCTATCACAACGAATATTTACCCATAATATCATTGAGCGCGCAGTTTAAATACAGAAACCATATATGTACCAGCCGCAGTGAACCCTTAAATACCTGAGAGACCGTATTTGTACCAGCCGCAGTGAAGGGGTTAAATAATTTTTCAACATGTACTCTACTTCTTTTCTCATTATCTCTCTCTTCTGTGGTGTCACTCTGTATGGGTGTTGTTTAATTGGTGCTACTTTTTCAATCTCTACATCATGTACAATTACATTAAATTTTGTTCTTCTGGGAGCATCAGGAAACAAAGATTTAAAATCATTTATAATTCTTTTTACCTCTCCTTTCTCATCCCGACACAAATGTTTCAACTTCTCTTCCAACTGTGATAATACTACTGAGTTCTCCAAACTCTGCCCCTCACATCTGATTAAATCATTATGTTCCACATCATCCTTTTCAGACTTCACAACATTCCCACAAACTATATTATTAACATCTACTCCATGTATCTTCTCTCTGTCATGATATGGCTTCAACATATTGACATGGCATAGCTGATTCCCTTTGCGTCTCCCTGGAGTTTCTACTAAATAATTTACATCACTAATCTTTTTCTCAATTACCCAAAGCCCACAGTATTTAGCATTTAAAGGATTACCTTGCAGTGGGAACAGCACCAATACCTTGTCACCAGGTTGAAAATCTCTCTCTCTTGCCTTTTCACCATACCATTTCTTCATATCCCTCTGAGATTCCTTTAAGTTCTCACCAGCAATTTCTCTAGCCCTCATCAGTCTCTCCTTAAATTTTGCTACATATTCCAAAACATTAGATACATTTACATTTACTAACCATTTCTCCTTCAACATCCTCAATGGTCCTCTGACCTCATGCACATACACAAGTTCAAAAGGGCTGAAACCTGTTGATTCCTGTATAGCATCTCGCAAAGCAAACAGTGCTAACGGCACAGCCTCATCCCAATTCCTATCCAATTCCATACAATATGTCCTCAGAGTCTTTTTGAGTGTCTGGTGAAACCTTTCTAAGCAGCCCTGTGACTGCGGGTGGTAGGCACTTGATAATTGTTGATTAATTCTCAACCCCTGTAACACTTGACCAAACAATTTTGAAGTGAAGTTACTACCCTGATCCGATTGTATTACTTTAGGAAGTCCAACCCACGAACAAAATTTCACCAACTCTCTCACAATAACTTTAGCATGAATACTTCTCAATGCTATTGCTTCTGGGAATCTAGTAGCCATATGGTCAATAAATACTGGTTGCCTCTCTTAGAAGGAGGAAGAGGACCCACAATATCAATGCATATTCTACTAAATGGCTCACCCACTACAGGAATAGGACACAGTGGTGCTTTCCAGAGCTGGGCACGTTCCTGGATTTGGGGTAGTCCGTACCTGTACTTCCGTACTTCGGGACGCGGGTCGTCCGTACCTGTACTTCCGTACCTTATTTTACTTTGTTCTGTCCGTACCCGTACCTCCGTACCTCCGTACCTCCGTACCTGTACCCTATAACTATTAAAACGCGCCTGAAAAAATATAGTCAGTACCTCAAAAATAAAACAAAATACAAGGCTATAATACATCAGAGCTTCATAAATATATATAGCAATATATATTTACCATCAAATAATCATCAAATCAATTAAAATAAAATTTGTCTCCAGTCTTCACAGTTCACAAATGAGTGAAATGACTAATTAGTTTAAATCACAAGTTTATTCTAGAGTTTATAGCTCCTACTCCACTTCCTTCTCCTCCTTGTACTGCTGCTACACCTCCTTGTAGCCTAGGAGGTGCATGTTGCCCCTCACAAACACCAGCTGCTCAAACCACACCAGCTGACCCACAACCACACCAGCTGTCTGGTGCCCTCCTGCCTCTTCCTCTGATCCTCCCACTCTCCTCTATGTCCTGGGTGAACAGCTGGGAGGAGTTCAGCTCCACGTCAGACAAAGAAATATCTGACGTCCCCTGTGGTGTATGGGTTCTGGACGCAGATGGTGCAGGCGTGCTGGTCCTGTAGCTCACACTACTACAGCTACTATCCCCAGACACACTCCTGCTCCTGTCGCTATCACTTCTTTTCACGTATTTGTCCATGTTTAGTTGTAAACACTAAACAGTAAGCAATAGCAGTGAAACTTTGAAACGCGTTGCCGGGTGATGTGACTGTAAACATAAAACGTTGTTGATCTTGAGCTTGATGCCGCACGTTTGGTGTTTACCAGGCACCACAGATGCACGGATCTCGCCTTAGGAAATGATCAGCTGACAGCTAGTGGCAAATTGCCCGCCAAAACGCGTGAAAGTTATTCTGTGGACTGTTTTTTCGTCTTCGTTTTTTTTTTTTTTTCATCATAGAAAATATCAGGTACGGAAGTACGGACCCAAATTTCGCAGGTCCTACCTGTTACTTCCGTACCTTTGAAAAACTTTCCGTACCTCCGGACTTCCGGACCTAGTTTGGAAGTCCGTAGGTACGGAGGTACGGAGGTACGGACAGAGGTACGGAAGTGCCCAGCTCTGGTGCTTTCACTATAGTTTGGTTTGGTTTTCCTACCACTTGGCATACATGGCAAGTTTTACAATATTCAGTTACACTCTTCTTTACTCCTGGTCAATAAAAATGAGCTGTTATTTTGTTTAATGTCTTTTTTACACCTAAATGACCAGACCAATTATTTTCATGAGCCAATTCTAAAACTTTCTCTCTATATTTCCTGGAACAACATTTGAGTCTTCACCATCCAATGGTCATTTACTGGGCTATCAGTAGGCCTCCACTTCCTCATTAAACTTCATTCTCCACATAATATCCCACATCCTCATCTGAAGCTTCTCTTCTCACTGCCTCACTCCACAAAGATTTTAGAACTCTCATCTTCCATTGTGCACTTGTCAAATCTTCCTTTTCACAATATAATCTGACAAAATCCCTGCCTCACATTTAGTCGCATCCCCCTTCACCTGTTCAACCTCCATGTGGGACTCCACTCTATCAAACAATGAGGTTAAGTCCATCTCACGCTCCTCTATTGCTTGCCTTAGCTCTTGTCACTACACATGCTGGATCAGTATACTCTCCTCTACCTTCCTTAAACCTTACATATTTCAGGCTCTAAAATGTCATCATCCTGACTAATTATAGGATTCTCCAAAAGCTCAGGGTGGGGACAACCTGTTCACCTTCCAATCATTCCCCAGGAGCATGTCTACACTTTTTACTGGAAGTTCTTTTACTCACTCCTACCTTCACTTTTCCTGTGACAGATCCACTCTTAAGCCCACATAAATGATGGGAATGACTATTCCTGAAGATCCTTACCTTTACATCAACTTTCTACACCTGTAAAAGTCTTCTCACCCCATTCCACAGTATTCTTAAGTACAAATTTAAAATTTGGGCACTGTATCCCTCAAATCAATTTCCCTCTCTGCACCATCATCTACTTCATTTTGCCCTTTTGTAATAAAAGGTTCAAATCAACTGCGGTAAAACTTTCTTCTCAGTGTTTACATTTTTTTGGCAGTGCCCTACACATCCTCCCTGGGCACTGTCGTCCTGCCTCCTTTGAATTCATATACCTATAACATTGATTTTTTCCTATGTCCCTGTTTACCCAAGTTGACATTTGGGAGGCAAGCTTTGTTGGTTGCCACAATATATACTAAGGTGTCCAACTTCACCACTTTAAAAACCTCAAATCAGGACTGACTCTGCCTGGAGCATTACTGACATTATTATTCTTGGAGGGGGTAAATATACTGTCCGATTCTGAAATTACCTCCAAACTATTTCACATATTTTACTTGAGTACCTGCATTTTTTTCATTTGCGTACCTTGTACATGAAAATTTTTGTTCCCCTTACTACTCTCCCATAACCAGCCGAGTTCCCAGACCAGCTCTGGTGGCTAGGTCTAACCCTTGACCCTGAATTACAAGCCCGTAGGCCACCTCAATTTGGGTCAGCCTTACGTCCAGCCTCCATCATATCTTTTATATCAGCTTCATAATTTCATACCTCAACTCTGGTTTTAAGATTTTTCTAACATGTTCTAACATCATTAACTGCCGTAAGTCCTCCTTTTCATTAACATTTTCTGCCTTCAAACCCTTTATCAAATTTTAAAACACACTCTCTGGCCATTTCTAATATGTACAGTTTGGTGTTTTCTTTACATCTCTGAATCTGTCTATAGATCTCAGGGTCCCCTCTCACAGTTTGTAACCAGCCTCCTTCACAACCTGATATTCATTACCATTCCCCTACACTCAAAACCCCATAAGCCTCTCTTGCTTTACCTTGAATTTTGTCTGTACTAACAAAGCCCATTCATCCTCTGGCCAACCTCTCAATACTGCCACCTTTTCAAATTGAATAAAGTAATTTTCTGCTTCCTCCTCCACAAATTATGGCACAAAATGAACTTTTCCATCATTTGATCTTCCCCTGTGACCACCACTATCTACTTCCATTTTCTTTATTTGCACCTCTGCCTCTGTTCTAATTTTCTCTCTTTCAACCTCTGCCTTAGTTTTTTCAACTTCTGCATTACTTTTTTCAACTTCTGCCTCCTTCCTCACTGCCACATTTATCTCTCTCTGCAACCTGATCTCCATTTCCATCAACCTCAGTCTCTGTGATAATGCTTGCTCACTATCAGTCATTTCACTCCCCTGTTACCCCAGGCTCTTTCCTTCCAAACCCATCCTTTTTATTTCATCTTCATCCTGCTCTTCACTTAATACACCCAAGTCTATTAATTCTTTCACTAATTCTCTCTGCATATCCTCCTTGAGCCTAGATATCAACTCTATTTCAAATTTCTCTAACTCCTCCCTGGTACACTGATATAGGTAGTGCACCTCACGATTAACCATAAAGTTGCTCACATTTTCCTCCATCATAAATATAGGAGTGTTCAGAGCTCAGACCTCAGAGCACAGTACTGAAGTGCAGAGATAGTAAGCCGGCAGAGTTGACACTGTGGCAGGGTTGCAAGGTTGGCAGGGTTGGCAGGGTAGCAGGGTTGGCAGGGTATAGGCTATGGCTCCACGTGGTCCACTGGTCACACACACAAGATCAAATATCCCAGACAGGCCCCCAAATATCTGTTACGTCCCCAGCCACACTTCACGACACTGCAGCTCCTTGCTGCAAAAACATGCACAGTAAATATTGTGCAATACTGTACTGCAACACTGTACCTTGCTTCTCCCTCACAGAAGTTACCCTGGGCTGGCTGGTTGGAAACTAGAATTTCACTCCCCACACTCACAATCACCAGGCAAATATTGACTCACTTCTCCACTTTCTACATATAATGTACTTTCACAATCATACATGTACATAAACAAATAAATAAATCAATGATTGCCCTTTGATGTCTCAAACATCAAATAAGTAATGAAATCATCCCACAACACAGTCTGCACCATCTCACGTCATCACCACTCCAATCATACATACAATCACACAACAAAGCAAAGAAATATATCTCTGATAGCCCTTTGATAACTCAAGCATCAATCCACCAATCACCATCCAACACCATATACCAGGCTACTCGCCAAAGTTAAGTACACACCATGACACACCATCAGGCTACACGCCAGTCAAGCATATACACAAACCACACACCAGGCTACACGCCTCCGACACAACCAGCTGCTGTTCACGCCACACACCTCCGACACACACACACCATACACCATACACCATCAGTCAACCACACACCAAACACACAATTACTTCCCTTATACCACTCTCAGCACAACACGTGGCCTATCCACGGAGCCTCCACAGCCAGCTCCTCACACCTCGCTGTCCACCCAAAAAGAGAGCTCCGCTCCACATGGCTTCCACCTCATCAACATGCTCGCTTAATTAACGGGACCACAATCACTCCACAGAAAATGCTTTAGGGGTGACTAAGGGTAACACTCCATAGGAAATGCTATAGGGATGACTAAGGGTAACACTACCAACTATACAATATGCATAACCTAACTATACTATATGAATAACCTAACTATACTATATGAATAACCCTAAAAAAGACATAGCTATGCATTTGATGTATACATTCTCTTAAATCATGCATTTTGGCAAATAAACATATAGGTCTTTATTTTCTTCTTGAATTGCAGTACGTTTCCAGCATCCATTAGACGTTTGATATCAATAGGAAGAGAATTCCATAACTGAGGACCTTCACACAATACACTGTTGTTGTATAGGGATGTGCGAAACTGTGGACACACTAAATTTGTATCATTACCCCTAGTATTATAAATATTTCCAATAAAATTGAAAACCTTATTTCCTGGGTAGAGTTTAGTATTTTTACAAAAAAAAAAAAAAATGTGTGTGTGGGTTCTGTGTGTGTGTGTGTGTGTGTGTGTGTGTGTGTGTCTCTCTTTCTCTTTCTCTCCCTCCCTCGCCCTCTCTCTCTCTCTGCGACTGAGAGCAGCAGTCGAGAGTGAGTAGACAGACGTCTGCTCTGATCGGCGAGAGGTGAGGGACTGAGAGTAGGGAGAGTAAGACTAGTCAAAGTACCGGGTTGGGTTATACTGACGTCACTGTGCTGGAATGTCAAAAGTGGCCCATTCGGCTGGCCGACCCTATGACCCTGTCATAGTCTAGGTGGTGGGCTTCGATGATCCTGTGAGGCAACACTGGCGTGGCATATGACCCGTTCTTGTTCAGGAAGAAGTAGGTGAGGCAAGAGATACGTGCTGTTCATCGTAACGGAGGACGCCCTCAGTCCGAGTCGCCCTGGCAGAGTACAGTCCAGTAGTAACCAGTTTCAACTTTCAAAGCGGCAAACGTTCGTCGCGCTTGAGCCTGAACTTGAGTTGACGGGAGATGTTTATGAAGTATTTTCTGTCGTCCACGTAATAATGATTTTATAAGTGATTGAAGATGATACACAGTAGTTTATAAATTATCATAACAGTATAATCTACCCTGTTTCAGCGTTGTTTTATGCTTTGTATCTGCAAGTATATACTTTTTCAAATTTCACTACCCGTTTTTTTTCGCGCGACGACGACGGTGGGAGGACACTTTTAACATAAACACTAGAGGGCGACCTTAGTGTAGCCCGTTATCAACGTCGCCACTCGGTTTTATTTTTGTAATTTGTTCATTTATAGCCATAATATGACGCAGATGAAAACACAAAATGACACAGACTCTCCAGATAGCCGCTTCTGACTTTCCTGAAATCATGGATGTAGAAATGTAAGTATTAACGCCACCAGACGTCTGTAAATAAAAAAGAAACGTTGTCCTGGCGACTTAAGCGTTATCTACGGTAGATGAATACACACACACACACACACACACACACACACACACACACACACACACACAACACACACACACACCACACACACATACACACACACGCACACGCACACGCACACGCAAACACACACACACACACACGGAGATGACTTAATCTTCGCCCTCTCATTTTTTAAATCAAACATTCGGCAAAAATTGATTGACTCACGAAGGACACGTTCTCGTCCGCCCATCTTCTGATTTTTCAAATATTTGTGAATGAAACTGAATTGGGTCGGGGATAAGGTCTTTACAGCTTGAATTCCTTCTCAGGTAGAATTCAACACAGCCTTTTCGGCAAATACAATATATCCTTTTTCTGATAACATTCAATTGATCTTTCAGCTTCTCTATATACTTTCTATTGTCTTTCTATACTTTATTATATTACTATTCATATAAACTATTCATATATGCTATTCTTAAAAACTATTATTATATATACTATGATTTCTTCCTCTAGTTCTACTGACTCTTAATCTTAATTCTATCCTGAAAAGTTAACTTAAATGTTCCCTCTTTCATCCTAACTTTAACCAATATACTCAACATCATTGCCTTATTCCTTTCGTAAATTTTCCATCCTTATTTCGAACATTTTACTTCACTCCTTCATCTTTCCCACTGGTAAAATACAACGCTGCCTTAATTATTATATGTTTTTACTAGCGTATATACTTACTCGGTCCATCTCACTAATGCAAGACTTAATCAATAACGTCACTCTTTCATCCCTTTCACTGGTAAACTCTGCAACATTACCTTTTATTATATTTCTTTCCGTTTTCCATCTCTGTTCTGTTCACTTATTTCAATACGAGACTTAACTAGTATGTTCACCCTTTTATCTTTTCCACATGTTAACTTTGCAACACTATCTTTCAAGTATTTTTATTATTTTATTCCCTACCTTGCTGTGCCTTGAATTCCTTGGAGAAGAGAAGCATCAAGGCATTTCAAAAACCACTTCGCCAACAGGTGTTTTATATTTTGTTCTCCTTTTCTTTGTGTAACTCTCTCTCTCTCTCTCTCTCTCTCTCTCTCTCTCTCTCTCTCTCTCTCTCTTCTCTCTCTCTCTCTCTCTCTCTCTCTCTCTCTCTCTCTCTCTCTCTCTCTCTCTCTCTCTCTCTCTCTCTCTCTCTCTCTCTCTCTCTCTTCCCCATTCTCCCTTGCTTCATTTCATAAAAGTAACAAGTCTGGGATTTAACTGTTAATCGAGAGAGAGAGCGAGAGAGAGAGAGAGAGGAAAACATGATTCATTCCTCCAGCCTCAACATACATTCTTCCAGCTCCTTTCTTGGAAGATGGTTGTTTACGGAAAGCACTATTCTTCGCTAAGTAGCGCTGTGGTGGGGCTGGAACGCCACAGCTATTAATCAGTCTGCCTTTTCCGCTGCGTCACCGAGAGAGAGAGAGAGAGAGAGAGAGAGAGAGGAGAGGAGAGAGAGAGAGAGAGAAGAGAGAGAGAGAGAGAGAGAGAGAGGAGAGAGAGAGAGAGAAGAGGAGAGAGAGAGAGAGAGAGAGAGAGAGGAGAGAGAGAGAGAGAGAGAGAGAGAGAGAGAGAGAGAGAGAGAGAGAGGAAAACATGATTCATTCCTCCAGCCTCAACATACATTCTTCCAGCTCCTTTCTTTGGAAGATGGCTTGTTTACTGGAAAGCACTACTTCTTCCGCTAAGTAGCGCTGTGGTGGGGGCTGGAACGCCACAGCTATTAAATCAAGTCTGCCTTTTCCGCTGCGTCACCGAGAGAGAGAGAGAGAGAGAGAGAGAGAGAGAGAGAGAGAGAGGAGAGAGAGAGAGAGAGAGAGAGAGAGAGAGAGAGAGAGAGAGAGAGAGAGAGAGAGAGAGATGAGAGAGAGACGAGAGAGAGAGAGGATGAGAGAGAGAGAGAGAGAGGAGGGGGAGGAGAGAGAGAGAGAGAGAGAGAGCTGGTGCAGGCGGTGAGGCAGAGCGGACAGAAGACACTACTAGCATTGAGAATCGTTGCCTGGCAGCTGCATCAACCCTCTCATCTACGGGTGGCTGGGCCCCCACTGGTGGCCCCCAAAGGCACCCCAGTCCCCCAGTCTCCCTGGCTTGTAACTACACCTGCCTATACTGATTACTATGGCGCCGGGCCACACCAACACCCAGCGCTGCGACAAGCCGGGCAGCAGTGAGTAAACGTAGTGTCGGCTGACGTGAGAGGGTTCCATACTAACATTGGTGAACTCACTCACAACGTAGTTATCAAGAACCGCGCAGACATAGTGTTTGTGTGTGAAACCTTCCTGGACGACAAAGTGCCGCCCAGTTATGCCCGCATCCGTGGCTACTCTGCCTGGCTGAGGAAGGACCACTCCAAACAGGGAGGGGGCGTGGCCTTCTGCTACCGGGAGACGGTCAACGTCCAGGTGGTGGAGTCCCCGTGCCCGTGCCCAGGGATCTGGAATTACTGACACTGAAAATAATTGACAGTGATGGTCAAGGTTTATTGTGTGTTGGGTGCTATCGCCCTCCCTCGCAGGGCACAGCACTGCTGGACTTCCTCACAGTGAGCCTTGACTCTATGATGACGGCCAACCAGTGCAACAGGGTGCTGATCATAGGCGACCTGAGCCAGCACATTGTTCGGAATGCTTTTAGCATCTTGCTGGTTGTGCATGACCTCCACATTCACGTCACCTTCCACACTCACATCTCAGGGTCTTCCCTGGACCCTATGGTGACGGACCTCCCTCCCCACGCTGTTCAGTGTCAACCCCTAGACTTTGTGGGCACTTCAGATCACGCGGCGGTCCTCACCAAGATACACTTCAGGAGGCCACGTGAGGAGAGGAGCTACACCCGCATTCTATGGAAATGGAAGGCTGCAAACTGGGAGGCACTCAGAGCCACACTGAGGAGGACGGACTTGGAGGACGTGCTGTGTCGCAACACTGA
>JACEEZ010017782.1:40000-72500 GCA_016584305.1 Chionoecetes opilio
TTCCCAATAATTGAGGTTTTTCATTCCCTCCACTTGTCTAGTATAAGACCTTTGAACTGATTCGAGGGCTTGTATTTCTGCTACTCTGTGAGGGGACCACAACTGGCTACAGTAATCCAGCACTGGTTGTACCAGTGCCTTCCACAGAGTTAACATGCAGCCCTCTTCTGGGGAATAGAATGTTCGTAGGATCCAACCTGCTATTTTTCTGGCCTTTTTCACCGTTTTTCTATATGGTGCCTAAATGTGGCATCGTCGCTGAGGTGGACCCCCAGGCACTTCACATTGGTGCTTGATGTAATTTCTCGGCCTTCACCTGTCAGGAGAGGTGTGGGGTTTTGGTCATTTTGTTTTGCCCCAACTCTGAGTGACTGAAATTTATTATCGTTGAGCTTCATGTTATTACTGTTTGCCCAATCATAGATTTTGTTAAGATCCTGCTGTAGTTGGTTAACATCTTCTTTTACTTCTCTGCTTCTACTGATATTTGTATCATCTGCAAAGGATGTTACTTTTGATTTTGACACTCCCTCGTCAATATCCCCAATGAGAATGATGAACAGTAGAGCCCAAGGACTGAGCCTTGGGGGACACCACTTACAACTTGGTGGTCTGCAGACATGGCCCCATTCGCTGTTACTACTTGCGTTCTGGATGTTAGGAAGCTGTGGAGCCACACACCAATTTGCCCGTTATGCCCAGTTTACGCAGCTTGTGCAGGAGAGTGCCATGATCAACCTTGTCAAAGGCTTTTTCAAAGTCTAGAAAGACAGTATCCACAATTTTGCCAGAAGCCAGTTGGTTGAGGAGCCTGTCATGATAAGCAAGAAGCTGAGACAAACAGGATCTACCTTTCCGAAAGCCATGCTGACTAGCGTTGAGGAGGTTATTCTCTTCCAAGAATGCGTAGACGTGGTTACGCATGATCTTCTCAAACAGCTTGATTACATGAGAAGTGAGAGCCACTGGTCGGTAGTTTGCGGCACAGCCTCTACTTCCTCCTTTGTGGATGGGTGTTATGATGGCCGTCTTGGTCTGTGAGGGTACTACACCTGTGTTAAGGGACTCACGCCACACCAGGTGTAGGGGGCGAGCTAAGGATTCTTTGCAGTTCAGTAGCAATTTTGCTGGTATGCCATCAGGACCTGCCGCTGAATTGGCTTAATTTCTTTAATGGCCTTTATTATGTCCTCTTCTGTAAACATTATGTCTTCTAGCGTAACGGTGTCTTGAGTGTTCTGGGCTGAGCTGAAGAAGACTGTTGGGTCGGGTATAACTTTAGTTTGGTCAGGGATGCTGAACACAGTGCGATATTGCTCAGCTAAAATTTCACTGATGTTTTTGGCATCCTCCTCCATTGCCCCTCAGATGTTACCAGAGGTCCAATTGGTGCATTTAGTTTAGAGAATCTCTTGGCATAGTTGAAGAAGTGTTTTGGATTGCTTCTGATGGTTTCATGGCTTTGTTTTCTTCTCGTAGTCTTTGTTGCTTGTGAGATTGACATAATTTCACTTCAATATCAGCAATGCTAGATTTAACTGTCAGTTTTCTTCTGGTGGTTACTGACTTTAAAGCAATGCCTTGTTCAGGGATGCCCTTTTTCTCATCAGTATTTTCCGGTCTCTTGGAATGGTGTACATCCTACGTTTGCCTATCTGCTTATGGGGAATGTAGTTACAGCAGATTTCAAGTATTTTGTTGTGTATGGTACTAAGCATAGTGTCTGGGTTAAGATCATTTAGCAGTTGATCCCATTTCACAGTCATTAGTTCTGAATTTAGATTTTCCCAGTCTGCTTTTTCACTGTTGAAGTTTAGGGTTCTAAAAGTCTGTGTTGATTGTTGTGGCTCATTTTTGTTCCTGACCCATGTCCTCCTTGGCTTTGTCATTAACACTGTAATTAGGTTGTGATCCGAGAGGGTTGAGGTTTCAATTCTGTACCCATGAATAATTTCATGATTATTGGTGAGGAGGAGGTCCAGGATGTTATCTCCCCTTGTTGGGTCATTAATTTCTTGGCTTAGGAACAGTTGCGCCATGAGGCCTTGTAATCCCGTGGCTTGGTATCTGTCCTCGCGGCTCCCTCCGTCCATCTGTCCTTCTGGCCATCTCACAAATGGAAAATTGATCCAAGCAATGATTCAAATCGTTGATGAACATCAATGACGGCAAACAAGAGTAGCTTCCTGTTGTAATAGATCCCTTCATTGTATTCTGTCATTTTCCGTAGTATTAGTAAGGAATATACATCGATATGTTTTTTACACATTTGTTTCAAATAAGTATAAAATTTTGCACCAGTAAATAGGCGTTCACACCTAGGTGTGAAGCGTTTTCGAGTTCGTATTCCGTTCAGTTCTCGAGTAAAATTATTAGATTGTAACACCAGCGCGTGAGGGAGGGAGGGAGGGAGGGAGGGAGGGAGGGAGGGAGGGAAGGAAGGGGGGAGGGAGTGAGGGAGGGAAGGAAGGAAGGAGGAGGGAGAGGGAAGAAAGGAAGGAAAATATATATTTTTTCTCTCATTCTACCACTACTACTACTACTACTACCACCACTTCTACTACTTTTTCTACCGCCGCCGCCGCCGCCGCCGCCACCGCCACCGCCACCGCCACCACCACCGCCACCGCCACCACCACCACCACCACCACCACCACCACCACCACCACCACTACTACTACTACTACTACTACTACTACTATTTCCTCCAAAAAAAAAACACATACACACACACACCTGTTATCTAGATTAAAACATGACCAATAATTTTTTTTATTCATTCTTTTTTTTTACATGCCAATTCTTTTTTTCCTTTCTTTCTTTCTTTCTTTCTTTCTTTCTTTTTCTTTCTTTTTTTTTTTACTTCGTTATTTTTTGTTTTTTTAATGTAATTTTTTTTTTCTTCGAAGATCAGATAAAAAAATTGTCAAAGAATTTCGGGTAAAAAATATGATCGAGAGAGAGAGAGAGAGAGAGAAGGAAGAGATAGAGAGAGAGAGAGAGAGAGAGAGAAGAGAGAGAGAGGAGAGAGAGGAGAGAGAGAGAGAGGGGGAGAGAGAGAGAGAGAGAGAAAAAGAAGTTGACAGGCCCCTGACAAGCTAAACAGAAAGTGAGAAAATGGAAAATGAGAGAGAAGAGAAGGAGAGAGAGAGAGAGAGGAGAGAGAGGGAAGAGAGAGAGAGAGAGAGAGAGAGAAAAGAGAGAGAGAGAGAGAGAGAGAGAGAGAGGAGAGAGAGGAGAGAGAGAGAGAGAGCAAAAGAGGGGAGGAAGGAGAGGAATGATTAAGGGCATATACGTGTCTCAAACGTGACTAATTAATTTTGAAAATTCGAAAATTTTCAAAATTCAAATTTTGGAAAAAAAACATTCCTAAAGGTAGCCTTAATTTTTAAATAGCTTTCCAACGGTATGCATTGATTTTCTGTAGCATGAATATAAACTGAGATGCGCAGCTTTATCCGGAAAAAAATTCACCCCCTAAGCCTCACTGAATTGATCTGTCTGTAGTAAAGTGTTCGAGTGAGGCGCGAAGCCTCACTCGAACAATAAATGTGTCTTTTTTCCTAACTTAAGTTTCGTTGTGCGACCCCTAAATGATACCCGATCGGTGAGATAATTTAAACATGTAATTTTTACTTCAAGTGGAACATCCACGCAGGCAAGCAAAGCAATTTGAGAATTTTTTGTTTGCTCTATATACAGTGACCCACCCTAAATTATATATATATGTCTTTCCCTTGCACACGCTCTAATGCTCTCCTGTCGTTCTTCATATCTCTCTCTCTCTCTCTCTCTCTCTCTCTCTCTCTCTCTCTCTCTCTCTCTCTCTCTCTCTCTCTCCTCTCTCTCTCCTCTCTTCTCTCTCTCTCTCTCTCTCTTCTCTCTCTCTCTCTCTCTTATTCTCTCTCTCTCTCTCTCTCTCTCTCCTCTCTCTCTCTCTCTCTCTCTCTCTCCTCTTCCCATTCAACTTTCATTCTGCAACAGTACATTTTTCTCTCCCTCTCTCTCTTACTGCTCTCCTTCACTCTTTCCATCTCTCTTTCGCTCTCTTCCTCTTCTCTTCTAACTCCTCTTCATTTATTTCAATTCTTCCATTCAGTTTTTTCCACCTTTTTTTTCTTCATTTCAGATTTCTTTCCCGCATCTTTAACTGTATTTCCTGTTTCCTTTTAGGATCTCTCTCTCTCTCTCTCTCTCTCTCTCTCTCTCTCTCTCTCTCTCTCTCTCTCTCTCTCTCTCTCTCTCTCTCTCTCTCTCTCTCTCTCTCTCTCTCTCTCTCATATATTCCTTTTTCACCCATTTTGTTATCACCCTATAGACCCTGTATTCCCTTTCCTTTCCATTTGTGTCTCTCTTACTTTCCCCACATTTTCCCTCTTTCACTTTCCGTTCTCGACACACACTGACATTTTCCTTTCTTTTTTTCTTTTTTTACGTCCATCCACACACACACGCCCGCATTGTCCCTAACGCCCTCACCGCCCACAGACCCGCCCGTGGCCTCGCTGGAGCTGGGTCGAGGGGCGTCATCGGTGGTACGCGAGGGGGAGGATGTGTACTTCAACTGCCACGTGGATTCGAACCCTCCTGTGTACAACATTACATGGCAGAGAAGGGTGAGAGAGAGAGAGAGAGAGAGAGAGAGAGAGAGAGAGAGAGAGAGAGAGAGAGAGAGAGAGAGAGAGAGAGAGAGAGAGAGAGGAGAGAGAGAGGAGAGAGAGGAGAGAGAAGAGAGAGAGAGAGAGAGAGAGAGAGAGAGATGATTGTAAGGTGATAATTGCGTATTGTGTGTGTGTATATCTGCTTTGGAGGGTTATTAGTAGTGTGGTTGCGGTTGTGGGGGTGTGCTTGTGGTGGTGTTACCCATTTCAAAGCTTATTATTTTACAGGTACCGGTATCTACCCATGTAAGATACAGGTCTATGACGTCCAGTGCCATAACAGTGGTGTGGTAATTGATCCAAAGTTTGGATCGTGTGGCGTGGATATGTATATCTGTCTGTAATGTATTAGACCATATCTATCTTATCCTCCTACCCCCTCCCCACCACCAGTTACCTACCCAACCCTACACCTGTCCCATACATCCATTAACTCACCTGTTCCATATACACACCTGAACAAACAAACCTACCTCCTTCACTACCTCACCACACCTAAACATAGTCACACCTTTTCCAAGCCTGTCATTTACCTGTACTCTCTTAAACCCATCCCATACATACATTTAATTAAACATAACACATCCCACCTCACACCTTATTTGTCCCAGTAAAAAACACATCTGTCACATCCTATATTCCTATCCCAGAATCCCCAAATGCCAATCCTAAATCACCTATACCAAACTTGCAAGCATATCCCATTCTTTACCTAACCCTCCCACACCTGTTTGAAACCTGTCGTACACGTGTTCTCAGGGGGAGGCCATTGATCACGCTCCTGAGATCGGTGTCCTCGTTGGGGGCCACAGCCTTGCCCTGCGCGGGGTTACCAAGCACGAGGCAGGTCCTTACGTGTGTCTGGCGTCCAATGTCGAGGGGGAAGGTGCAAGTCCTCCCTTTAAACTACAGGTCAATTGTGAGTAGGAAGGAAAAATGATGGAAATAAAGGGTAAAAAAAGAGTATGAAAGTGTGTGAATCGTGAGTAGGAATGGAAATGGAAGGGAATGATAGGTAGGGTGAAAAAAGAATATGTGTAATGTAAACAAGATAGTGAATGGAAAGGTAAAAAAGTATGGAAGAAATGATGAGTAAAGAGTGAAGGACGAGAAAGAGGGAATAAAAACAGTGAGAGAAATTGAAGTAAAAAAATGAAATGGAAAGGATTTTTTTAGGAAAGAAAGAGATTATAAATAAGAAAGTAATGGTAGAATGAAGGGAAAAGGATAAATAGAAGGGGAGATAAATATGAGCAATGTACTGGTGGGGCAGGAGAGAGAGAGAGAGAGAGAGAGAAGAGAGAGAGAGAGAGAGAAGACGAGGGAGAGCAGAGAGAGAGAGAGAGAGAGAGAGAGAGAGAGGAGAGAGAGGAGAGAGAAGAGAGAGAGAGAGAGAGAGAGAGAGAGGAGAGATGACGAGAGAGAGAGATGAGAGAGAGAGAGAGAGATGAGAGAGAGAGAGAGAGAGAGAAGATAAGATAAGATAAGATTTTCATCCTATCTAGACACTTTGCAAGTACCAACTACAAGGTTATTGACTATACAAAGCGCCGCCACGTCAGCACGAACTAGGCGGACTCGAACCGCTGACCGAATGCGCAGGGACGCTACACATTGCAAGCTCACGTCTCTACCAACCTTGCCGCCCTGACGGACAGAGAGAGAGAGAGAGAGAGAGAGAGAGAGAGAGAGAGAGAGAGAGAGAGAGAGAGAGAGAGAGAGAGAGAGAGAGAGAGAAGAAAGTTGAGGGGAGTAGGAAGGAGGGATGGAGGGCAAGAAATTAAATTTGAAAATTACATTATGTATTCACATTCTTTTACATTTCACATTCGTAGTTCACTTTAGGTTCATTCTGAATCGTGTATTAGATTAAGGTATGTTACAAAATGTTATAATATAGATTAATGATGCGAGAGCAAGAGCGAGAGCGAGATCAAATACAATCAATATCAATTAAGGAAATAATCAAATAGACATATCAATAAAAAGGACTGAATCTCATTTAAAAACGATATTTCAGATCTGAAAAAAGAATTTATCTCTTAAGAACAAAAACTTTTGACATCGGTAAAGCATAAAAAAAATTACTCTGCTGGAATAACCGACTTTACGCTCTGAATGCCCGAAGCAACGAAGCGATCCGAAAAACCAACCAACCCGCACTTCGAAGCTTCATTCACTAGATTAATTAAAAAGAGTGAAAAAAATAGACAATTTTTTCCGTTTTTAGCGCGAAGAGTGAAACTGTGAAGCAGATCCGAAGCCTCGTCCGGCAGCCATTTGGGGATTAACGCAAAAGACCGTGAAGCATTGAAACGAATCTCCTCATTTTCGCGATCGGCCACACGGAGGGAGAAATGGGAGGGGCTGGAGGGAGGGATGAAGAGAGAGATGGAAGGGGAGGGAGTTAGGGAGGAGGAAAGTGGGAGAGATGTGAAAGGAAGGGAGGGAGGGAGAGATGGGAGGGGCTGTAGGGAGGGAGGGTAGCCTCAGTGTGTATTAAACTTGCGTATTTTTTCTCTTCTATTTTTTAAGTTTTTTGTTTGTTTTAGCTCTGATGCAACATAATTGTTTATTATTAATTTTAGTTTTATTCACCGACCATTTCTAGAAGTGATTCGAACACTAGATATCAAAACACTTTATTCTTCTTCTTGCAATTTTTTCTTCTTCATTTTCACTTCAATTATGTATGTCAACTCTTTTCAAAACTTTACTAATAACTGAAACCTAGTGAGTAGAGTACGATGAGCCAGTCGGAGCTATTTGACCTCTGACCCCTTACTTCCGGGTTCATTGACCTCTAACGGTATTTTTTATTTGACCTCTTGAACTCTAACAGTATTTTCCTTCCTGGTTCCCACGCTCTTACGGTATTTTACTTCCTGGTTCCCACAGGGACCTCTTGACCACTAACGGAACTTTACTTCCTGGCTCCCACGCTTTTATGAATGGGTGTGTATTCCTGCATTGTACTATGCATTTAATGAATGAGTCACTACTGCAGCTGAATGGGTCATGTGGTGTACTCCAGTGACCTCTTGACCTCTAACGGTACTTTACTTCCTGTTTCCCACTGATGACACTCAGAGAAAATTGTGAAACTTTTAAATATCCCCCCTTTATGCATCCCTCCCACCTTTCCCCCCTCCCTCCCTCCCTCCTCCCTCCCTCCTCTTCCTCTTTCCTTCCTCCCTCCCTCCTTCCACGTCCCCATTCTTCCTCCTTCCATCCCCTTCACGCTTTTTTACCTCCTGTTCCTTAATCATGCTCTCTCTCTCTCTCTCTCTCTCTCTCTCTCTCTCTCTCTCTCTCTCTCTCTCTCTCCTCTCTCTCTCTCTCTCTCTCTCTCTCTTCTCTCTCTCTCTCTCTCGCTTCATCTTCGCTTCCTTCCCTCACATTAGCTCCTTATTACCTACCCTTCCTTCCTCTTTTGTACTTACTCTCTCTCTCTCTCTCCTCTCTCTCTCTTCTCTCTCTCTCTCTCTCCTCTCTCTCTCTCTCTCTCTCTTCTCTCTCTCTCTCTCTCTCTCTCTCTCTCTCTCTCTCTCTCTCTCTCTCTCATAGTGACGTCAAGCTTGTCTCAGCACTGAATGAATGAAATTTTTTGGAAAGTCATCGTAGTGAGGTGTGTGTGTGTGTGTGTGTGTGTGTGTGTGTGTGTGTGTGTGTGTGTGTGTGTGTGTGTGTGTGTATGTGTGTGTGTGTGTGTGTTCTTATCTTACCTATTTGTACAAAAAAAATTAAAAAAACGTTGTACTGTAATATATATATATATATTTTTTTTAGATCACTACTTCCATGTAGCCTTATTACTAGGTCAGGGGGGAAAATATAACACATGTTGTGCAAAACTAATATATTGAAAACAACAAGAAAATCTATATTCCATCTTTTATATGATAAATACGAGACCGGAAGGGAGTCTACCGCCACCGTCAGCCACCTGTGTCTGGGGGAACAAATACAAAATTGTGATGTATTCGGCTGTGGTGATACTTTCTTGATTCGAATAGAATAAAATTATATCAAGTATAGGCGTCCAGTCTCTGGCCCCTTCGCTTTTGGCTCAGTTCTTACGGCTGGAACGTGGCAGCGAGCCACGTTCTAGCCAATCATCTCATTACGCTAATTACTCATCAAGGGCTTGTTCTACGCAAAACGTTTGTTGCACAGACCCCCATTGATTTTGACAGCACTACTTGCATGTCAAATTTCAGCTTAATCCGACAATATTTAGGAGTAGTTTACGTTAATTTCTCATTAAGAGGTTGTTCTACGCAAAAAGTTTGTTGCACAGACCCCCATTTATTTTGACAGCAGTACTTGCATGTCAAATTTCAGCTCAATCCGACAATATTTAGGAGTAGTTATACACTTTTTGACTTAAACTTGGTTCCACGGGTCTTATGGTAAGAAGCAGCTCGCTTCGCTCGCTGCCAATTAGATTTTATTCTGGCGAACTACCTTCATTTATACGAAACTTTACACTCACAATTAATTTAGTTTCAATAAAACTTCTTTTTATACATGAAAATTACACCTTTGAATCTAAGTATGAGAGAAGAGAGCCCGCCACCAGCGACATATTTACTGAGGAGAAATCAGGGGTAATTATCAAGAGGTGCTTGACCGGATGGTAATTATAGAGAGGTGGCAAAAAAAAAAAAGTGGATCGAGGAGAAAGTGTCGTAGCGAGGAGGTGACTGTCCTGATGACAATTGTCGCGAGGAGATAGGTGACTGGTGGCCGGGTGTAGGAGAAGGAGGGTTACTTAAATTATCGTTCAGAGCCAATCGCTATTCAAGGAAAGATGTGAAAGCTGCAAGAAAGCCAAGCTGTAAAAAAAACACAAAAATAACCAACCAGTTACAACAGATGGCGTCTCTTGTCAGTGTGCACATCGTCTGCATGTGTACATTTGCTGGCCGGGAATTCGAGCACGTGGAGACCAGCAGGATGAAACCCCTCACAACACGTTGTCACCTGCGCTTTCATGAAGATTACATGTCCTCCCACGCCTGTGAGTGTGATAGCCTCACCCGTCTTATACAGTGCTTATAATTTATGATCCAGCCTGGATTCCTCGCAGGCCTTAACAACACCGAGACCAAGAACGCCAGGATGAGTGAACAAGAGCATTGATGAGTTCTGTGCAATATTTATAAGAAGGAACAACAATAGCATGTTTATAATGTATTCCCTAAGGCCACAGGAAGGTAAGGACATCCGTAATAAGTGAACTAATAATGTATCACCTTAGATCTTTCTAAAGTGAACTATGAATATGATTATGAACATAACTAATAGGTAACTATAATTAGTACAGGGTTGTATGTATCGGAGACATAACAACTGTGTTTATGGCACGATGCTGAATATTGTGTTACCATGTTATGTACTTGGTATGTAGTTTTTATTACCAAATTTTTTGCCAACGTTTTTCATGACATGTTTTCTCGTTATTGCTTGTACTTATGTTAAATACATACATTATGAAGTACCTAGTCAATACTGGTTATGATGCATTTGTTTTTACCTTTCCTTACCTCACTAATAATCTTTTTTTCAGGAGAGCCTCTCCACTGTAAGAGTATTTGCCAGCCTTCCCTTATTTGATGCTCTATGAACTAAAGTATGTTTATGTTTTTGTATGTCCGTATGCTTCATGTATGCTGCCAAAAAATGAAGTTATATCTGCATGAGTTTACTCTCCACCTTGTAAATTGTGAAATATACATATAAGGATTCCAAATTTCATTTCACTTGCAGTGTTGTAATATGAAAAAATAATATAAGTCTACAATATTCTGCATAAATAAAGTAAAATACATGTATGTAAAACATACCAGCTCACCCTAAAATATCATACACTAGTTACACTTGGGCTGAACAGATTGTGCTAAACGGGTTGATAGTAGCTTAAGGTAAAGATGGGGTATATATATATATGGAGAGAGAGAGAGAGGAGAGAAGAGAGAGATTATTACTATTCTTTTTCAAATACAGCATGCATTGTCGAAAGAAAATAACCAGTCGGATGTTGTCAGGCTACTTGTCTGTTTTCCGTTGTTTGTTAAATACATAAATTTAGATGTGTTTTTTTTTCCCTACCCTCTCTGACTTCCACCTAACTAATGCAGACAGATTAATTCCTAAAAAAAAGATGTACCTACTTTTTGAGAAAGTAGATATATGTTAACTGGTTATGTTCCTTCTGAACACTAAGTGTGAGGACAAAAAGATTATACGAGACACTTCACAACCTAATTGGCTGCTAACCATAAAGGAACTCAAATGGGAGAGTTTACTCCATAGAGACGCTAAACCAAAGCACCATTCCCTTTTTAATATGTTTACAAGGTTTTACCCACAATTTGCAGGGATTATATTCTTCGAGATCAAGGATGATTATAGTTTTAGTTCTTAATTTTTTTTCTAACATCTTCAATCTTTTGTAAAAATTTCCGCCCTTTCCCTTTTTTGTTTTTTTTTACCCCTACTAGAAGGGGGAGGGGAAAAAATTGTTAGGAGGGGTGGGGTGTGGTTTAGGAGAAAATGGGGAAGTCTCATGGAGATTATAAAAAAAAAAAAAAAAAAAAAAAAAAAAAAAAAAATGGGGACCCCACAGTTTTACCATCAATCAATCAATCTTTGGGGGGCATACGCCGGGGGGGCGTCGCCTCGCCACCCTACGACGCCACTCCCGGGGGTCACCACGCGCGAGTTCCCAGCAGGTCCTTTCCATCCCAGCAGCTTCGAAAAGAAACATCAACTTTGCCCCAGCCAGGGCCCTTGTGGGCGCCCCCTGGCCCCTCCACGCCGGATGTCTTTACAGAAAACCCCCCGAGGGAAGGATCGGTTTAGGGTAGGTGCCACTCCCCAATTAGCCGAATTTGGCGTGACGGACTATGAGGTAATAGGCCTCGATCAGCTCACGGTGAACGCTGTTTGAACTTAATCATCCGCAATCCCCCATGTTTCTGCGAAACCATTACCAAAGGCATTGATTTCTCTTCAATCACTATTTAGGTCATGTTTTCAAACCATAGAGTAAGACAAGATCACAACGTTTTGAAGTCCGGATTTTTGTCCCCCTGCCAGATTCTTGTCCCCTGTAACGGAAAACGCCAAATACCCCGTGAGCGATCATAACACCGGGGTATGCCAAATCGCGTAAGATTTCTTGACGTGACCCGCCGTCATTATGGATGCGCTCCCAAAGGGTATGTAAAGCTTTCCAAGATTCAAGCCGCCACACGCATGAACAGACTGTACTGTTTATCTTAAGTCTCCAAATACCGGACCGGGTTTGAGCCAGGAGACTCAAGTCCCAAAGGCTTTGCCCCCGTGCAGCGCCTCGAACCATACCAGTACCCCCAGGACTCAGAAAAGTTTACTCATCATCGGAAAAAAAACAAGACCCCGTGATTTTGGTGTTCCCAAAACGGGCTCCACAACACTTTGATCTACAATTTTCCAATACCCCGTCCTACAAGGTGAAAAGTGATGGGGCAAAGGGCGCACCCTTGCCCCACTCCGTATTCCCGGAAAAAAGCCCGGTACACCTGCCCCACATTTACAGCACTCTCATTTCCCCGAATACAGACCAGTTATCAAACCAATGTCCTTGCAGGAAAACCCTCTTAGTCGCAGAAGACCCCGAGGGATCACGATGCATGAGTCAAACGCCTTTTTGGATCAACATAGGCGCAAGATCCCCTTTTCAAACTCCCCCTGGGTTCCACCAGGGCCCCGAAGCGCTAGGATCGGTCCCTTGGAATACCAGGCGGGAACCCCGATGCAGGCCTGAGCTCCCCCTGACTTGGGGGCGAATATTTAAAGTTCCTACACGCACATGTTTCAAAGAGCGCACACTTTTTTATCGATAACCATGGGGGGGGTCACGGTGGACCCCCAAATGAGCAGCTTCAACCACTGGGTTTCAGGCGTAGATGCCGACCTCCCCTTACGAAAGGCCCCTTGACGAAAATCAGAGAGGCTGTAGCAAAGTTGATGGGTGGAAAGGCAGCTGGTGTTTGTAATATCAGTGCGGAGCTCCTCAAAGCTGGGGGTGAGGCCATGATCCACGGGTTGCATGCTGTCCTGACTGCCGTGTGGCAATGAGGTACCATTCCTCCTGACTGGAAAAGGGGGCTGGTCGTCCCTATCTGGAAAGGGAAAGGGGACCGTCAGGACTGCAACAATTACCGCGGTATTACACTGCTCAGCGTACCAGGCAAGGTGCTTGCCCATCTATTGCTGACACGGATTCGCAGCCTAACTAGGGGGGGGGTACCTATTGTAAGGGTTTGTTCAGTAAGACCCCCCCCCCTCCCGTCAATGGACGGATTTTTCTTCTTTTTTTTGTGTGAGGGGAGGGGGTGTTTTCTTTATGATTGCTTCATTTTCTTACTGCCTCTATGTATATTTTTATTTCAGTTTTCTTTTATTGTTCTTCATCTACACTAACTGGTTCTGTGGAAACAGTGATTAATCTTCCTGCTTGTTGTTTGGAGACTTCAAGAACTCGTCTTCATTATTATCTTTTTTCCATGATTCATAACGGGTATTCATATCTGGTAATTATTTGTTAAGTTTTTAAGTAAGAATTGATAATACCCGTTAATTCTAGCCTGTCATTATTACCCTGGGTGATTACTTTTCCCCGTTACACAGCATTGAGATTGGGAGAGTAAGGACTTACTGCAGACATAACACACACATACACCCTTACACATCACCATGGTTTTATTTCGATAAAATGTATACATTTTCTAACTCACCATCGTCTTCTCTTCCATCACCACTGTGTTATTTTTAGTATATACTGTGTTTATGTATTTATTTATTTATTATTATTATTTTTTTTTTCTTGAAAAATATCCCTGATATGAGGTCATTTTATAAAACATTTCCTCTTTCTCCTCTTCAACCGGGTATTACTATCCACCTCATATTACATGTGGTTGAAAAACTCTACTTTTAAATCGTCATTTCACTATCCTCCATCCAAGTGTCTTATATAATTTTTTTTTTTTTCTCTACACATGATTTGGAAGGATTGAAGAATACTCCGAACTTCGGTGACTCTGGTGGCGAATATACATGTTCCTACTACGCCACATGTTACAAAGAGCGCACACTTCTTTTATCGATAACCATGGTAAATCATATGTGGTCCACCTATTTTTTTTTTTTTTTTTTATTTTTTTTATTTTTTATAATCTACCATAAGACTTCCCGAGTTTTCTCCTACATACCTATACCCCACCCCTCCTACCAATTTTGTACGCTCCTCCCCCTTCATAGTAGGGATAAAAACAAACAAAAAGGAAGGACGGGAGAAATTTTTACAACAGATTGAGAGATGTTAGAAAAAAGATTAATGAACATAAATCTTATAATCATCCTTGATCTCGAAAGAATATAATCCCATGCAAATTGTGGGTAAAGCCTTATATAACATATTAAAAGGTAATGGTTCTTTGAGTTTAGCGTCTCTATGGAGTACACTCTCCCATTTAAGTTCCTTTATGGTTAGCAGCCAATTAGGTTGTGAAGTGTCTCGTATAATCTTTTTGTCCTCACACTTAGTGTTCAGTACGAACATAACCAGTTAACATATATCTACTTTCTCAAGTAGTAGGTACATCTTTTTTTTAGGAATTAATCTGTCTGCATTAGTTAGGTGGAAGTCAGAGAGGGTAGGGAAAAAAAAACACATCTAAATTTATGTATTTAACAAACAACGGAAAACAGACAAGTAGCCTGACAACATCCGACTGGTTATTTTCTTTCGACAATGCATGCTGTATTTGAAAAAGAATAGTAATAATCTCTCTCTCGCTCTCTCTCTCTCTCTCCATATATATATACCCCATCTTTACCTTAAGCTACTATCAACCCGTTTAGCACAACCTGTTCAGCCCAAGTGTAACTAGTGCATGATATTTTAGGGTGAGTTGGTTAGGGTGAGTTTTACATACATGTATTTTACTTTATTTATGCAGAATATTGTAGATTTATATTATATTTTCATAATACAGCACTGCAAGTGAAATGAAAATATGGAATCCTTATATGTATATTTCACAATTTACAAGGTGGAGAGTAAACTCATGCAGATATAACTTCATTTTTTGGCAGCATACATGAAGCATACGGACATACAAAAACATAACATACTTCAGTTCATAGAGCATCAAATAAGGGAAGGCTGGCAAATACTCTTACAGTGGAGAGGCTCTCCTGAAAAAAAGATTATTAGTGAGGTAAGGAAAGGTAAAAACAAATGCATCATAACCAGTATTGACTAGGTATTTCATAATGTATGTATTTAACATAAGTACAAGCAATAACGAGAAAACATGTCATGAAAAACGTTGGCAAAAAATTTGGTAATAAAAACTACATACCAAGTACATAACATGGTAACACAATATTCAGCATCGTGCCATAAACACAGTTGTTATGTCTCCGAAACATACAACCCTGTACTAATTATAGTTACCTATTAGTTATGTTCATAATCATATTCATAGTTCACTCTAGAAAGATCTAAAGTGATACTTTATTAGTTCACTTATTACGGATGTCCTTACCTTCCTGTGGCCTTAGGGAATACATTATATACATGCTATTGTTGTTCCTTCTTATACATATTGCACAGAACTCATCAATGCTCTTGTTCACTCATCCTGGCGTTCTTAGTCTCGGTGTTGTTAAGGCCTGCGAGGAATCCAGGCTGGATCATAAATTATAAGCACTGTATAAGACGGGTGAGGCTATCACACTCACAGGCGTGGGAGGACATGTAATCTTCATGAAAGCGCAGGTGACAACGTGTTGTGAGGGGTTTCATCCTGCTGGTCTCCACGTGCTCGAATTCCCGGCCAGCAAATGTACACATGCAGACGATGTGCACACTGACAAGAGACGCCATCTGTTGTAACTGGTTGGTTATTTTTGTGGTTTTTTTTTACAACTTGGCTTTCTTGCAGCTTTCACGTCTTTCCTTGAATAGCGATTGGCTCTGAACGATAATTTAAGTAACCCTCCTTCTCCTACACCCGGCCACCAGTCACCTATCTCCTCGCGACAATTGTCATCAGGACAGTCACCTCCTCGCTACGACACTTTCTCCTCGATCCACCTTTTTTTTTTTTGCCACCTTTCTATAATTACCATCCGGTCAAGCACCTCTTGATAATTACCCCTGATTTCTCCTCAGTAAATATGTCGCTGGTGGCGGGCTCTCTTCTCTCATACTTAGATTCAAAGGTGTAATTTTCATGTATAAAAAGAAGTTTTATTGAAACTAAATTAATTGTGAGTGTAAAGTTTCGTATAAATGAAGGTAGTTCGCCAGAATAAAATCTAATTGGCAGCGAGCGAAGCGAGCTGCTTCTTACCATAAGACCCGTGGAACCAAGTTTAAGTCAAAAAGTGTATAACTACTCCTAAATATTGTCGGATTGAGCTGAAATTTGACATGCAAGTACTGCTGTCAAAATAAATGGGGGTCTGTGCAACAAACTTTTTGCGTAGAACAACCTCTTAATGAGAAATTAACGTAAACTACTCCTAAATATTGTTGGATTAAGCTGAAATTTGACATGCAAGTAGTGCTGTCAAAATCAATGGGGGTCTGTTCAACAAACATTTTGCGTAGAACAAGCCCTTGATGAGTAATTAGCGTAATGAGATGATTGGCAAGAACGTGGCTCGCTGCCACGTTCCAGCCGTAAGAACTGAGCCAAAAGCGAAGGGGCCAGAGACTGGACGCCTATACCTGATATAATTTTATTCTATTCGAATCAAGAAAGTATCACCACAGCCGAATACCTCACAATTTTGTATTTGTTCCCCCAGACACAGGTGGCTGACGGTGGCGGTAGAGTCCCTTCCGCTCTCGTATTTATCATATAAAAGATATATATTTTATTCTATATTAATTATTCTATTATTAAGATATTCATATTTTCTTGTTGTTTTCAATATATTAGTTTTGCACAACTTGTGTTATATTTCCCCCCCTGACCTAGTAATAAGGCTACATGGAAGTAGTGATCTAAAAAATATATATATATATATATATATTACAGTACAACGTTTTTTTAATTTTTTTTGTACAAATAGGTAAGATAATAACACACACACAAACACATACACACACACACACACACACACACACACACACACACACACACACACACACACCTCATTACGATGACTTTCCAAAAAATTTCATTCATTCAGTGCTGAGACAAGCTTGACGTCACTATGAGAGAGAGAGAGAGAGAGAGAGAGTAATACAAAAAGAAGAAGGAAGGGTAGGTAATAAGGAGCTAATGTGAGGGAAGGAAGCGAAGATGAAAGCGAGAGAGAGAGAGAGAGGAGAGGAGAGAGAGAGAGAGAGAGAGAGAGAGAGAGAAGAGAGGAGAGAGACGAGAGAGAGAGAGAGAGGAGAGAGACGAGAGAGAGAGAGAGAGGAGAGGAGGGAGAAGAGAGAGAGAGCATGATTAAGGAACAGAAGGTAAAAAAGCGTGAAGGGGATGGAAGGAGGAAGAATGGGGACGTGGAAGGGAGGGAGGGAGGAGGAGGGAAGGAGGAAAGAGGAAGAGGAGGGAGGGAGGAGGGAGGGAGGGAGGAGGGAGGGAGGGAGGAGGGAGGAGGGAGGGGGGAAGGGTGGGAGGGATGCATAAAGGGGGGATATTTAAAAGTTTCACAACTTTCTCTTTGAGTGTCATCAGTGGGAAACAGGAAGTAAAGTACCGTTAGAGGTCAAGAGGTCACTGGAGTACACCACATGACCCATTCAGCTGCAGTAGTGACTCATTCATTAAATGCATAGTACAATGCAGGAATACACACCCATTCATAAAAGCGTGGGAACCAGGAAGTAAAGTTCCGTTAGTGGTCAAGAGGTCCCTGTGGGAACCAGGAAGTAAAATACCGTTAGAGGTCAAGAGGTCAAATAAAAAATACCGTTAGAGGTCAATGAACCCGGAAGTATGGGGTCAGAGGTCAAATAGCTCCGACTGGCTCATCGTACTCTACTCTAGTGAACGAAATTTTGTTTTTTTATTTTTTTCTTACTTTTTGTTTCTCTTTTTTTTTCTTTTCTTTTATCAGGAAAGTACTAACCAGACTTTTTATTATTCATTCTTTTCCACATTATTTTTATTTTTCCCTTTTTTTCTCTTTTTATATGATAATTTTGTAAACTTGCTGTCGTTCACTATTTTTTTTATCCGTGATCTATTTATCAGCTTCTGTTTTTAGTCACTCAAACATCAAAGCACATACAAACCATTTCAATAGATCTGTTTGCTTATATGCTTGTCCTATTTTTTTTTTTTTTAGTTAAATAAAAATGGGCATCTATATATCAGTTTGTCTTATCAGTATATATCCATCTATTTCTATATATTTTGTGTATTTATCAGTTTGTCTCTCCGTATATCTATTCAATGATTCAGCATTCATTCTTATTTTCTTTCTTCTTATTCGATCTATCTATATCTCTATATCTCTATATATCTCTATATATATATGTAAAGGCCCGATTATTGATTCCTACAATTGACATGACACTTCGGGATTACAGAAACTCTTTATAAATCAAAACATGAATTTAATTACTTAGAACACAAATAACACCAAATACCACTACACACGTAAACTAGAGATTCCCAGACCGGTCTGTCAGGGTAGGTAGAGCATCACACTACACAGCCTCTTGCCAACACAGGCCCTGAACCGCACTCGTCCTGGTCGTAATGGTAGGGAAGAGGACACACGCCTCTAGTCGCCTCCACCAGGGATATAGAGCGTACCGTAACCGACCAGGGATGACAACACATCACAGCCACACGGAATACCAGTCAGCACGGCAGTCTGGAGTATCTCAACATCAAACCACACAGAACGCCTCTCTGCCTGGCCCTTGACAGGAGTCGGGTTCTGTTTGTATACACACACACACAATAAGCCTAAATAATATCACCAGAAATAATAAAATTTAACAATAAACCCAACACAAGCAGTAAAGCAGGTGTTATTATACAAATAATATCATCCTTAAGAAACACAAAAACAACATATAACCACACAGTAGAAAACACTGGTACAATACCTTATGGCAGTAGTTGTAGGAGAGTCGAGTCCACCTCGGTTGAGAGACGAGAATGAACTGACATACCTTGGCGAGTCCGAACTGAAGTAAACTCACGTTACTCCCAACCGAAGCTTCGCGACTCCCGAATCCAACATGAGTACCTGCTCGAACAAATACTCAAGTACCTTAGAAAATATATAATTACCCAATTATTCTTAGTTACATAACAAATGGGTAGAACCCCAACACTCAAATGTAATATATAGGATAAACAGTGTTACCTAAATTACCCAAATATTCACACATCTCCACCAACAAGTATCTAACCAAAGTTAGATGCAATAAGACTATTTCCCAGATCTGCTCAAAAGATCAGCACCCACAATATCTTTACCCGCCACATGAACAAGTCTGTATCTATAAGGCTGCAAGTTCAAAGCCCAACGCATTAGTCTATTGTTAGTGGCACAAGCGGTAACCAACCCAAAAGAGAGGCTACAGAATTCCATTAAGCCACGTTGACTAGGAAAAACAGTCAGGGGTTTAGCATGATCAGTCAAGGGAACCTGGTAATAAGCCTTGGTCAGGTCTAACTCTGAGAAGTACTTTCCACCGGAAAATTTGTGAAGATCTTCCTCTACTGTACAAGCAGGTTCAGCATGAAAAACTGTTACTGCATTAAGAGACCTATAGTCTATAGCCATGTGGTAACTTCCGTCAGACTTCTTTACCATGACAACAGGGGAACAATGAGGGGATTTAGACAGTCTAATTATTCCCTGTTTTAACAAATTATCTACCTCCTGCTCAAAGTGGGGTTGGAGATGAATGGGAATAGGGTAAACTTTAGGTTTCAGTCTCTCAGTGGTAGTAAAAGAAATATTATGCTCAATAAGGTTAGTATATCCTGGAACTTCTGAAAACACATCAGCAAAGTTATCCATTAACAATTTTATATCTCCAAGTTGTTCCTTAGTCAAGTCAGTGTTGATATCTGGAAGATTACATTTATCTACAGTCTCTACTTTTATACAGGAGTTACAGCAAACTCACTCCCAGAATCTTCTGATTCAGCTTTTTCATCTAGAACACAAAATTGAACAGTCATAGTAGGGGCATAATAATCATCAATTACAGGGACCTCATCAATAACTTGACTCTGAAATACTTGAGCTCTACGATGATACTTTTTCAACAGATTAGCATGGTACAGTTTGTGTTTCCCTCCCTCATCAATCAGATAGTTTACTTTATTCCTCTGCTCCAGAACTTTGAAAGGACCTTTCCATGACAAGAGAAGCTTACTAGAACTTCATCATCAGGCTTAAAGTTACGATCCTGCGACTTGAGATCAAAATAAGACTTATATCTAGCTGCACTTACATCATCATTTTGAGCCGCAATTTTAGCACATTCATCTAGCTTATCTCTTAAGTTCAATTACATATTGAAATGAAAATCTATTGTCCTCACTAATTTCTTTATCTTCCCACAAATCTCTTGAGTACTGATAAAGGTCCCCTCACTGTCCTACCATACAATAAATCAAAAGGAGAAAATCCAGTTCTGTCACTTGGCATCTCACGGAGAGCAAACAAAGTAGGGACAAGGTAACGATGCCATTCGCTGGGTTTATCAGAAAATAGTTTTCGCAGAGAAGCTTTCAAAGTAGCATGCAACCTTTCTACTCTACCGTTACCACTGGGGTAATAAGGGGTGGTGAACAAAGGTTTAACACCCAACAACTTATGAAGTTCACCCATTAGTTTGAGAAGTGAATTGTGTACCACGATCGGATAACACTTCTTTAGATATTCCAACTTATGAGAAAATTACCATTAATGCTTCAGCTACTGAAATAGTCAATTTCTTTCAAAGGTAAGGCTTCCATAAAACCTGTGGCAAAGTCTATAAGGGTAAGGATATACCTGTGTCCGTCAGAGGAAGGAAGAGTCAGAGGTCCGACAAGGTCAATTGCAGCCCTAGAGAGAGGTTCAGTAATGATTGGCCTTAGCTTTAAATGAACAGGTTGTATTCTACCTTTGGAAGACAATCGTTGAAATTTATCACATGATCTACAGTAATCACTAATATCTAATGCTATACTTGGCCAATAAAAGTTTTCCTTAACCCGCATCAGAGTCTTTCGGTGTGAAAAGTGTCCGGCCAGAGGACTTTCATAGTCAACTGACATCACTATCTTTCTACAGTGTGCTGGTAAATAGGAACGCTTCCAATCTTCTCACGGAAATTACTTTTCAAAACAAGTACGATATAGAAGCCCTCTATACTCTCAAATTTTAAAATACTTCCATCACGTAACAAATATCTTCACCCAACTTTTCTCGAACGAAGACATGATTGACAAGTGGACTGTAGTCTAGCAAAATTGACTGGAGTTACTTTTAAAGGCGCTATCTCTTGCAAAACTAAAGGATGAACTCGCTTCATCCGAGAGGATCTAGTTTGAACAGCTTGAGACTTGTGACTGGTTACTTCAAGAGACTTATCTTCAGACTTAAGCTCCGTCCACACTAGCGGGCAAAGCCCGCCGGGCAGTGCCCGTCACGGGGAAAAGCCCGCGGGCACACTGAAACTGTTGTCCACACAGCAGAGCCTGCCTGGCCCAGTCAGAGGCGAGCAGCTGAGCAGCCAGGCAGTGTAGCCGTTCGCTATTCAGGAAAACTGTGTGCGGTACGACAACAATGCGAAGCAGGAAGGACCGTAAGAAGCTGGCACTGTGTACCATAATCATGCTATGTGTCTGAAAAAAAAAAAAGGACAAAGTGGAGAAAAAACAAGTGGCTCCACTTCTCCACTCCAAAGCTCCACATGTAACCTCGTAGTCGGCAGCGACGCACTGTCTGGCGCGGCAGGCAGTGCCTGGTGAAATCGCTCACCTACTATCGCGGGCATTTTACTCGTTTGCCCGCGGGCACAAGCGGTGAGCCCGTCAACAGGCAAACTGTTCGCTTGTGCCCGCGGGCTATGCCCGCTAGTGTGGACGGAGCTTTAGGCTTTTCTACTTTATCAGGATCTCGCACACCAGCAACATTACCGATCAGTACACTGCAACATTTTATAGGGGCACGTACAACATCAGCCCAACCATCATAATATGGACATTTGATATAGCACCTAAACCTGGGGAAATTAATTGATTCGGCCCAGATAGTCTGCTAGCTCAATCTGTTTGCACTCTGTTACATCAATATCTGGTAGATTTTCCTCAGATACTACAATACATAAACACCCAGTATCTCTCAGAATAGTGGACACCCTTGATCCATTGATAGTACCTGTGGCAAGAAAACTTGATGCATTAGTTTCTTCAAAGCAGAAACCCACAGTATGTTTAAAGGATTCAAATTTTTGTTTGAAAGCTAAAGGATTCCGTGGACAACGAGGTCTAATGTGTCCAATTTCACCACAACCATGACATTTAAGGTGTCTTATACCACTTTCCTTCAACTCTTTGAACTTTCTAAATCTGCTAATATAAAAGCACCATTTTTCTTACCTTTATCAGGTCAACCATTGGACTTCGGGTATGCACCGTGAGCTGTGGACCAGTTATCAGCTAACTTAACAGCTTCTTCTAAAGTAGTCACACAATGTTCTTTGAGGTACATACGTAAATCTGGTAACAGGGAAGTAATAAACTGATCAAAGATTACAAAATTCCTAAGATAATTATAAAAATTGTTGTCTAAGTCACATGCTTCTACCCATTGATCAAACAAGTCGTCCAAGTTGTATCACATGTTGCTGGTAAGTGTCCCCAACCTTAATTTTAGCAGAACGAAAGTCATTCCCATACCCATCTGGAGTTTTACTAAATCCTCGAAACAAAACCTTCTTCGCAAGCTCATAATCTGCAGTGATCTCTGATGTTAAAGAAGTATAAATTTGGACACACTTCCCAGTTAAAAGACTTCCTAATCTGGCAGCATATGTATCTTCACTAACATTAAGTAATTTAGCCACTCTCTCAAACCTAACTAAGTATGATGCAATATCCTCACCATCTTTGTACATAGGCAAGGTAGGACGAGCAGCACCATCAGTGGTGTGAGCTACAGGTATAGTAGGAACTTGCAAACGAGCTAGTTCTAGTTCATGAGCTAATCTAGCCTTGCCAAGCTCCACTACTGTCCTTCTCACGCTCATCTCTAGCTCTGTCCTTCTCACGATCATCTCTAGCTCTGTCTTTTTCCCTCTCGAGCTCTTTCCTCCCTAGCCAGAGACTGCTGGTCAGTTACATATTTAGCTAGAGTATCTCCAGTTAGACCTAAAGCTTCAGCCTGAGTCTTGAAAGTATCAAAAGACATGATTAAATAGTTTAGATGAGGTATAGAAAAATCTAATAGTCTAGGAAGTGTTATGTAGTTTAGGAAGTGTTATGTAGAGTTTTAAAACTCCTCAAAAATCATATAAATAACTTCCAGGACAAAAGAAAATATTTCAACTAATCCCTAGAGGAGAATATCTCTCACCTAGAAACATTAAACTAGGAGCATAACTAGCACCTAATTAAATCTAGAATCTAGAGAAATTTATTAATACACTTAAATATAAAGCTAAAAAAACACTTATTACGGAGTGCGATAACTTAGTCCAAGGCATCTCTACTATTGCACATTCATCATATCGCGAATTTAATTAATTCAAACATTTGTTCCCAAAACTCCTACAAATTCAGTTTGATGCCCTAAATGACCTTAAATCTGATGATACTATCTTAATCAATAGACCCGATAAAGGACGCGGTACAGTAATTTTAGATAAAACTGAGTATATTAACAAAGCTGAATCCATCCTTGGTGATAAAACTAAATTTAAAGTCCTCGCTGACAATACATTTTCTTTCATCACTAAAATGGAGGACAGACTTATCCGTCACCTTAGAGCATTACTTAAATTAAAAGTTTTATAAAGAGTTTTCCTTTATTTTTTTCCTAGGGTCCCCCCTGGCGTTTTTGGGATCCCCAAAAAAACTAAAAAAAGGTAACCCTTAGCCCTATTTTATACTAAGGCCCCTTTTAAACTATAAACCTAGCAAATATTTGTCCCGAAATTTGACCCCAAAATAGCAAAAAACACAAAATTTAAGAATTTTTTGAATTTGCACAGAAAAAAAACAATTAAGATAAAAAAATCGGAAAGGTAGTTTTGACACCCAATCACATTTCCCAAATATTCCTTTAGTGAGATATTGAAAAACCCATAATAATTTTTTTCATAAGCTACCATTTTTTAAAAAAGAAAATAATTCTTGATTTATAATTTTAGATAAAAGCTCCCTTTCATATTTAAAAAAAAAACTTTATGCCCAAATTGAGGTGCCCAGGCTGTTAGGCCTTATTGCTAAGTTTTTATTCATCATGAACAAATGTGGTGTTGACTGCCTAAGCTTTTTTAAAACCCTTTTTTTATTATAAACGATATGTAGACCATTTTTACTCTTTAAAAATACCGAACATTTTCCTTTTTTCTGAACTACCTTAACTCAAGCACCCAAAACTTTAAAGTTACATAAAATTGAAAACCAATTACCACTACCATTTTTGGAACCTGTCCCGTAAAAAAAATTTATTAAAACTCAGTTATAGAAAACTACTTACAGGCTTAGGGAATCAATTGTTTCTTTCATCCCAACCTTTTTAAAACCCAATAATTAAAACCTAACTAACAGATGCATATTTTCTCTTCCAAAAGGGTTTGCCTTGATAATGAAATAAAAAAAAATTCCTTAAAATTTTTTTCCAAAATAATGACTACCCCTCAAATTTTTTGAAACAATATCTCCAAATTCCTAAATGAAAAGTTAAACCCAAGTGAACAACCCAAACCCACATTGACAAAATTTATATTAAATTTCCCATTTTATGACATTCAGTTACCCCATTCGAAAAAAAACTCAATGATTATTAATTTACCCCTTCCCTAACCCAAAAAATTTTAAATTTATTTTTACTAACCCTTTTACCTAAGAAAATTTCAAAATAAAGATATATACCTAAAGCTTTACCTTAACATAACTTAGAAAAAATGTTTATTTGTAACGCTGATACATCGGCGAGAAAAAAGGGAATTTTTTAACCCCTAGGCTTTTAGCAAAAAGGGTTTTCTGCACGTATGGTCGCCCCATCTTTTCACCTTCGCAATTGAATCCGTCACATACATGTTTTATTTTAAAAATTGTACACTACTGCCTCACCGGCGTGGGGAGACTCCCTTTCCCCTTGTGACCCCGTGGTCAATTGTCACGTGATCCCCCAGTGATGACATATGAGCGTCTGATGATTGGCGGCTCCCATGGTTCCCGCCGCGGCGGGCGCGCAAAAAACATATGAAGTGCTAAACACTCCTATTTTAAACATTCGTATATTTTTTTTTCTTTTTTCTTTGCAGTCTTTTTAGTACTACAACTAGTACAATTGTTGTTCACCAATACAATTTTTTACACCCCCACATGTGCTGATGACAGTCAACACCTAATCCCGACAATTTGCCCCCCGCACCCCGCATGTCGACGCCCCCTCTTGGTAAGGCAGCGGCCAGGCCGATGTCCCCACCATTACCCCCTTTCAATTTCCCTTGACCAACTTTATCTCGAAGCATGAAATATCAATCCCAAAAGTTTTTTGTCCCCCAATTTAGGGGTATGGGGTTCCCTACGCTAGGGTTTGCCCACAAAAAATCGATGGGGATTCCCACATCCGGAGATCTCCTGCGAAACGGGCCAAACCCGCAGTACTGACCACCAGAAGTGCCAGGGTTTTCAGCGCAAGAGTTGAATTGACCCCCCTCGAACCTTCTTGATCCAAAAAATGGGGCCCCGTACATTAGTGTCGCACAGAAAGATAATAAACCCCCCTTGAGATCCATGCCCTGCAGGTTGGCGAAGGACGTCAGCGTAGCACCAATGGGCATATCTAAAGGTTTAAACCCGGGATAAACCCCCAACATTACCCTTTTTCACACGCCAATCCCTTTTTTAGTCCAATATGTCAGAACCACCCTTTGGAATTTTGAAACACTCAGCTCGCACCCATCGAACGCTATATCGGGCGAGTGTGAGTAGCCATCCCAATTTAGTTCCCCGCCCAAACCCCACGATATTCTGTTTTCTCTCGTTTGAAAACATCGTCTCTCCAACCCCCCGACGTTGCAAGGGAAACCCGGATCAACGATGCCCCATACTGAAACTGGTCGATTGTGATACCGGTCCTCGGGAAAACTACGTTGACCCCCACATACTTAAAGCATTTTGGAACGAAAGCCCCAAATTGGAAGGGTCCTACCAACTTTTTTATGACGTGGCTCAAAGTTATAGTACCACCCCACAAGAAGTCACCCACAATACGCATATGATCCCCTCTGTTCCCCCATGTTGGTCCACAAAAAACAAGCAGGGTCGGGCGAAAATCTTGGCACCGAGACATATCACTTTTCCCTTCACCCTATGTACCATTTTTGGGCCGCGTCGCAAAAACATACACAGTTTTCCTCAGAGCCACAAAACCCATTGCAAATAGGAGGATTTTAGGACACTTCACGCTTTTTTTGCCCCCTTTTGGAGGTACCGGTAGTCCATGGTGGCACCCCCAAAACCCATTAGCTGAGGCGTTTCCCCTTGCCAAACGGACAGCCCCCTTGAAAAATGTGGGAGAGTTTTTTCTGCACCCCTAGGGGCCCTCCTCAAACCCCCTGGTACAAGGTGCCTTCACAATAGTTTTCCCTCCTTCAGTTTTGTGCCCCCCAACGTACAGATTAGTTTGTTGCCCCAACATTCTCCACCTTTTCATACACCTCCGGCCCCAATTTTCAATCTTTTTTCCCTTGCACACACCCCCCATCGTATTAAAACACCACAAGCTTTTTCTGTCGCCCGTCCATTTTTCCCATGACGTAAAATCTTGCCCAGATCCACCCAAAATTTATGTTCCCACTTGTCACTTTTAAGTTGTAGAGTGGAGTATCGACCAGTCGTTTTTCCCCGCCCGATAAAAATTTTCCCAGAATCACTCACCACCGCTTTTAACGCCCTGACCCTTTTGCCCCGCTTTAACTTCACTACGGGGAAATGCCAACACCCCGAGGCACGCACCGTGCCCCGTTGCGAACGTCACCGTTGGGGCCGCCCAACCCACCGCCCCCCCTCACCCAACATAAACAATTCACGGGGGATGGTCGTCATCACCGAGTCCAGTCTAAAATCCCCGAATCCAAATTTCCAAAACCCCACGACATAGGAGCTCGCGAGCACTGGTATGGACTGAGACACTCTTCCTCTTTTGACACGCCAGCGGGACAACATGGTCGGGCCTGGAAATTGGGCATTGGCCCCCTAAAACACATTCCCCGTGTTTCACTAAAATTTTTCCCCGTCTTTCCCAATTATGGCCCCGGGGTCCGGCCACTTATTACTGTTGACGCTTGAGTAAACATATCTCCGTAGTGAGGTCCCGGGGGTCGCTGTCTCTCAATTAGGGAATGCTCTAGTCAGCCTTTCACTAGATTCCGCGGTAAATGCTCTCCGTGCCGCGTGAAGGCATTCGGGTTTATCCTTCACTATATCTGCGGGTGGGGCCCCGCCGTCTAGCGCCGGTAGATTTTTATAAAAGGCTCCAGGAACCCGGGTTTTTGGCCCAAAACCCAGTGGTTGGGGAGAAACCCCGAAAATGTTGACAGTGAAATTCCTGGCAGCCACACCCCAAGCCGGGAGAAAACATCTAAATCACAGCCAGGCAACCCGCCAAAATTTTGTTCCCATTCCCCAACACGCTTTGAGCCTCTCACAAACCATTACCCAAAGGGGGGGTTTTCACTCCCGTCGTTAAATCTTTAACTTTGAATGCCTCACTGAGACTATATCTGAATTTTTAAATTCAACCCTTTATCTGATAAGTTTTTTTTGGGGACAAAAGCACAACCAACCGATAAATTCCCGAATAATAGTGCCTGTTTCTTTTGGGAAAACAAAAAAGAGTACAAATTTGTTAACAGGAAAAATATCCCCAAGAAAATACTTTTTCCCCCGACTTAAGGCCCTGGAAATCACCTCGTTAAAACCGGCTAGCCAAGGGCATCACCACTGGTTCGGGCTCGGTTTCTTTAACCGTTTGCAACGTCCAGCACTTGCACTTAAAATCCTCCGTTCCAGGTTCGAGTCCCTTATTCGGGACCCCCACAAGCTCTTAATTTTTTTTGCTGTAGGGTGTCCAAACGACGTGAAGTTTCAAGGCCCTCTTTTTGATGTCCCCTCCTTTTTAGGTGCCACGAGGCCCAGTATATTAATTCCAGTTTAGTCATGCGTAACGGCCCAGTAGTGTCCTGACGATGATGTAGAGATTTCGACGGTCCCTTTTCCCCCACTTTGACTTTATTTGTCTCACAGTTTTATTTCATTTTTTGGGTCTTTTTATAGACGATTACCAGCAACAACGGTAAATTACAGTTCCCCCAACAGAGGGCACATTGGCACGCAATTTACTATACAACAGGAAAACGAACTTTCTGAAGGAAGTCACAGAAATACCCCTGCCAATGTGAAGCGAATTAGAAAATTCCCCTTTCCACAAGTCCACGCCAAAATTCAGTCAACCCATTACATCGTTCGGCCAACTGAACCACACCCCAGTTTGTAAACCCTTATCAAGGACGGCAACCCCCTTTTTTTCACCACTAGTTTCAAAAATTGTCCTCGTATCTTTATCATTCACATCCCCCGAATAAGTTCATGGTCCTCAACGTACCCCCCATGGCCTCCTTTGTTTTTGTAGGCGTCAGGGGAATCACGGCCAGTGATATACGATTCACAAAAGCACTTTGGGGGTTTGTACCCTAGCCCCCCAAGGATTTTCTTCCTCCTATCCCGTTTTGACGTCCACTATTACCACGCCCACGGGCATAGCCTTTCGGTCCCCGCCAACCCCGCTACCCGACGGTTCCGCCCCCATAAGGGCTCTCCTTTCACCAACAGTGCCCCCATTTCCCCCAAAAAAGGTTTGATTTTTTTGTTTGGGCGCCCCCGGCCTTCGCACCACTCGAAAAAAAAATTGGTTGAGGTCGCCTTCAATTTTCGTATGTAAACCCCCTGTGTTGCTGACAGGGGTAATTGTTCTTCTTTCCCCAACAAAAGAAGCCAAAACATGAAGGCCCAAAAAACCATCATCAACTTCAATCCCGGGTTTTAACACCATGGGAGTAGTTCAAATGACACAAAGTCCTTAATCTTGTCTTCTTTTTTCGAGGCTATATAAAGCCTCAAATGCTGCAAAATTTCCCTTTTTTTCATCGACCCAAAAAAAATCATCCAGTCCTTCAAAAACACTTCCACGCCATCTCGCCTCCAACTTGGTCTTTTCAATTTTCCCACGATGCACTTCTGGGCCCCCCGGAAATGACGATGTATTTCCGCGCACGCTTTTCTTTTCAATTTGGTCAGTTACCCCCACACACCCTACACTCCTTTCCCCATCTCGTATTCTTCTCAGCCCAATTTCGGAGGCCACTTTAGTGAACACGCCCTTAGTGCAGTTGTGAAACGCTCTGTACCAATGTTAATAAAACCTGTACACTAATGCATCACCGCGCGTGGGGACTGACTGCCTTTCCCCTTGTGACCCACGTGGTCAACTTGCACGGACGCCAGTGATGAAAATTTAGGGGTTTGATATGGCGGGGCTCCCCCTTTGGGTTCCCGCCCCGGCGGGGGCCTAAACATATGAACGTCTAAAAAACACTCGCTATAAACAATTTAGATCACCTTTTTCATGAAGATTTTAGTATCCATCCAAAACAAACTACCTAGTGACACTAAAGTATTAGAAATCCAACCCTTCAAGCACTTTCCCCTGATATTAATAACCCAAATCACTTCTACAATTACAAATCAAAGATTATACACTGTTTCGATTGTCGACTTCGTTCGATCGCCACACACGAGCCGAAGCTACCGTAAAATTGTTATTTAGTCCCCCTGCCAACCCAGACAACAACACCACCAAGGTCTTAAAAATAAATTGTATTTTTTATTTTTTAGATAAATGGTTTTTTTATTTTTTTAAAAAAAAAATTCTTTTTTGATGTTCGTTTTTAGCAGATAAATATATTTTTTTTTTTAAAAATATTTTAGCCTATGATCCAAGTGTCATTGGCGAAATGTTGCACGGCATAAACAACCCCAAGAATGACGAGGGTCTTTGTCACCCCGAAAGGTCAACCCATATAATTAATTAAATATATTATATGTAATAACCTGTTTGCCCCGTTACATATCTATTCAATAATTAGTAATATTCATGTTTTACTAATACCCTATTAGTTTATTTTTATTTAAAAAAGCGAAATATCTACAATTTCATCACATTATCACATCTGTTCACCAAACTTGGGAACCCACCAAAAAGGAATAAAAACAGAAACTTTGAACCCCGGGCCCCGCGAAACCTGAGGGCACCTCTGAAGAGCAAATCCCCTTGAAAGAGCCACCCCTTTCCCGAACCACCCAGAGGCCAGAAGCTTCGAATCATTTTTTTGAGCAGCTATTTTGGGATCTTTAAAATCCCCCCTGAGCTTTTGGCCAAACAGAAAACGGACTTAAGGGGGGGGGGGGGGGGGAAAAAAACCCGTTTTTGGGAAAACTCTAATTGTAATATCTAGTAGTAGCAATGGGTTCTATTTTTTTTTTTCTTGTTTTTTTTTCTTCCTTTTTTTTTTTGATTTTTTTTTCTTGATTTCTTTTTTTTATTTTTCAATCCCAAAAGTTACTTTTTATTTAAATATGTCTGTGATAATATATATAAAATAATATATTAATTTAAAAATTTATTTTTTTTTCTTCTTTTTCTTTTTCTTTTTTTTTTTTTTTCTTTTTTCTTTTTTTCTTTTTTTTTTTTTTTTTCTTTTTTTTTTTTCCTTCCCTTCCCCCCTTTTTCCCTTCCCCCTCCTTCTCCTCCTCCCTCCTTTTAAAATTATAAATTTTAAAAATTTAATTCCTTCAAACTTCCCCCAAAAAAAATATTCCCCCTTCCTTTTTTCAGGCCCCCAGGAGTCCGGGGGGGACCCGGGCCCCCAAGGGTAGCCAGGGGGTGGGTCAAGTGTGAGTGAAAGGGTGAAGGGTATTCCGGGGTTTAAATTAAAAAGTTAGGGTAGGGAAAGGTGGTTTCAAGGTAAAAAAAAAGGGGGGTGGGGGTTAGTGGTGGTTATGGGTTTTTAGTGGATATATAGTTGTTTTAAGAGTTTGTTTGGATTTTTTGAAAAGGGGGTACATAGTGTTTAGTGTAGTAGTAGAGTAATAGTAGAGGGAATATTGTAGTAGTTAATATTTGTAGTGAGAAATTTAAGAGTTGTTTGGGTTTTTGAAAAAATTAGTATAGTATGTAGTGTAGTAGAGTTAGTAGTAGTTAGAAAAGTAAAAGTAGGAGAAGAGTATAGAAAAAAATAAATGGAGAGTAAGAAATAGAAATAAAAGAGGTGTAGTAGTAGTAGTAGAGAAAGAAGATAAAACTATAGCACCAAAAAAACCCCCTTAAAAAACACACTTTTTTAAAATTTGAACAAGAACTCAAAATTGGCCCCTTTTTTCCTACCCCGGAAACCAAAATTTCCCCCTGCCTTTTTCTCCCCCAAAGGTTCCTTCCTCTCACCCAATTTCCGCCTTCATTTTGCCCCCCCGTTTTCCCCCCCAGGTGTAGCCACTTCGCGCCGCGCCAGGGATTAAGCCCCCCAAAGGGGTCCTCAGAAATTCGCTTTAGGGCCCGGGGGGATGGGAATTTTTTTTTGGGTAATTTTTTGAAAATTATTTCATGTTTGGGTATTTGTGCTCAATTTTTTTGCAGCTTTTTGTGTTTTTTGTATATAGGGGAAAGGGGGGAAAAGGCGATGCGTATAAGAAAAATGGAAAAGAGGGGGGAATAGGGTAGTTTTGGGCAGATAATCACCCTCCCCGACCCTCTCACGGAATTTTTGAAAGAAAGAACCAGGAAGCAAAATTTTTGTTGTAAAGGAATATATAACAAAGAAAAATAAAAAAACTTTCCCCCCGGTACTTTTTTTCATACTTTTTTTCAAACACCCCACACCCTCAGCTTTCCTTTTTTTGGGATTCAAATAAACAACAGGTCACTTGAACTTTATACGATAATATTGAAAAAACTTTTCTAACCTTTTCCTTTTCAATTCCCCGGGACCCAATCAACATGCAACCCCTACCTCCACCCTTCCACCACACCCCCACCACCTCCACCCCTACCACCACTACCACCCCCACCACCTCTTTCCATTCCCTAGCCAGCCAGAAGTGAACTCATTCCCCATGCACCTCCCTCCCAGCCTCACACACCTCCGTTAAGTGGTCGTGTTCATCCCGCAGAAGGCGTGAGGTTGTGGAGTTTGTAGCGGGTTCTCACCAGGAGTACGGGACGCTACAGTGCTGGGCGCAGAAACAACTGTAGGAAAGATGACCGAAGCCCTGTCTGTACCATGTGGTGCCCGCTAGTGAGTGAGTGTGCTGAGAGAGAGAGAGAGAGAGAGAGAGAGAGAGAGAGAGGAAGAAGAGAGAGAGAGAGAGAGAGAGGAGAGAGAGAGAGAGAGGAGAGGAGAGAGAGAGAGAGAGAGAGAGAGAGAGAGAGGAGAGAGAGAGAGAGAGAGAGAGAGAGAGAGAGAGAGAGAGGAGAGAGAGAGAGATGAGAGGGGGAAGAGGGAGAGA
>JACEEZ010017782.1:75000-77500 GCA_016584305.1 Chionoecetes opilio
GTGACAAAAGTTAAAACGTTCCTGCAATAGCTTCAGTGATTTGTGATCTGTGTGTGTGTGTGTGTGTGTGTGTGTGTGTGTGTGTGTGTGTGTGTGTGTGTTAGAGAGAGAGAGAGAGAGAGAGAGAGAGGAGAGAGAGAGAGAGAGAGGAGAGAGAGAGAGAGAGAGAGAGGAGGAGAGGGAGAGAGAGAGAGAGATGTGAAGATTCATGAATGTATTGTGTTTAAGGGAGACGAGAGAGAAAGACTTAGAGACGAGAAGACAGTGAGATAAGAGAGCGGGACGAAGAGAGGAGACGAGAGAGAGAGAGTTGCTAATATACTCCTTACACAGGTACACCCGTTTTGTTAATATGTAAACGTACTACACTGTACATACATACCTTACATACTTGTTACATACACGTAGAACATAATCACAGCTGTTCAATGTACATCTTATGCAACTTTTTTTACTCCTTCGTTGTTATTGGTTCCTTTTCAACTTTAATATTTACAATACTACAAGAATATTTTTTTCTATTACATCATATTATTATTATTACTACAATATTTTTAACTACAATATTTGTTTCTGTTCCATCATATTATTATTATTACTCAATATTTTTAGTTACAATATTTTTTTGTTCCATCATATTATTACTATTGTTATCTGCACATTTTGTTCTGCAGGTCAAACATGTTTTTTTATCTTATATCATGCGTGCGTGCGTGCGTGCGTGCGTGCGTGCGTGCGTGCGTGCGTGCGTGCGTGCGTGCGTGCGTGCGTGCGTGCGTGCGTGCGTGCGTGCGTGCGTGCGTGCGTGTGTGTGTGTGTGTGTGTGTGGTCATAGCACTCATGTCTTGTTCAAAGGTCAATATTTTGCTGGTCAGGTCAACCTTCAATCCTATTGTTATTGCTGTTATTGTTATTGTTATTGTTGTTGACAGGGTAACTTGTATTTGTTTAGACCTTGATATATCTATACTCTTTTTTTGCATAGTACATACCTTACAAATCTCTCTCTCTCTCTCTCTCTCTCTCTCTCTCTCTCTCTCTCTCTCTCTCGCTCTCGCTCTCGCTCTCGCTCTCGCTCTCTCTCGCTCTTTCTCCTGGTTTCTTCTCTCTAGAAAAGCTTCTCCTGGTTTTGGCGAAGTTCACATAAAAGTAATTAAGGAATGTAGTCATATTATCTCCCCTTTTTCAGTATACATTGTAAACAAATCTTTTTCAGAGGGTAGTTTTCCTGATCACTTAAAAATTGCACGTGTCATCCCTGTATTCAAGAAAGGTGACATTTCTTTACCACAAAACTATAGATCAATTTATATTTTGCCTAGTTTCAGTAAGATATTTGAAAAAAATAATTGTTGTAAGACTTACAGACTATCTCTCAAAACGCTCCCTTCTGACTTCGTTTCAATACGGTTTTTGTCCAAAACTCTCCACTGACTTAGCTGTACACCATCTTTCACAAAACATATATAGTGCCTTTAGTCCGGTGGCAGCGCAGCATATTTCCAGTGAACCTTGCAATGTTTGGCAACAATCGTTTTTGGGCTTATTTTGATAGGTATTAGTGTCTCGATAAAATTTAGGGTGGGTGGCCACTTGTCACCGGCTTGGCTTTTTCAGAATCCAAGATGGCCGCCAAGATGACCGCCATATATAATCAACATATACATTTGGCTGTAACTCCTGTTCTAAGTACAGTAAAAGGATGAAATAGGTGTATAAATATATGTTTTAGAGACCAAGGAAGTGAATTATGATGTTATTGTATAGTTTGGCGGCCATCTTGATGGCATAAATCTAATATGGCCGCCAAAAATACATGTAAAAATGCCAAAATCACACAAAATCGCACCAAAATCTTAACGATCTACGTTTCGGTTGCAGGATCTGACGTAAGCGATGATATGGCTGAAACAGGAGGCCACAAGGATGCCGAGGAATGCTTCTTCAAGACTGTTTACAACTGTGGGGTTGGGAAGTTGATACAGTCTTTACGAATCGACACAATATTGGCAGCTAGTAACCTTCGCCAAGATGATATCAGACTACGAAAAGAACTATCTGATGGATCATCTACTGTTAGATGTCACAAAAATTGCGTATCTAAGTATGTATCTCCTTCCACTCTCAATAAATTGGGCAAGCGTGTGCCAAAGGAAGAGACAAATGAAGACTCCAACGCTGGGCCTAAGCGATTGCGTTCCAGTATCGGTGGTGATGTCTTTGACTTTCAAAAGCACTGTTTGTTCTGCCATGACATTACTCCTTGCATATTACCGAATGAGTATGATCCCAAGGTGCCACAACAGTACAGAGTCCCTGCGTCGAGAGTAACCACAGACAAAATGGGTGATGGTGAGACGTACTAGCAGTACCTACTTGACCTTTGTGAGAAACGTGGAGATGAACTGAGTAGAATAGTCCGTAACCGCACCATTGGAGCACCATCCGATCTGCACGCGGCAGATGCAAAGTATCACCGCAGTTGCAATGCCAATTTCCA
>JACEEZ010017782.1:82500-85000 GCA_016584305.1 Chionoecetes opilio
TGCTGACATGTATCGTACACGTGTTTGCCACACATCTTTACCACCACAATGCTCAGTAAAGGTCAGGGAAGTAACCTCGTTTTTCATCTTTCCCTCGGGAACACACAAGCCGAAGGATGAGAAAAAGAAGGAAAAAATGGAAAACTGCGAACGTGTGTGTGTGTGTGTGTGTGTGTGTGTGTGTGTGTGTGTGTGTGTGGTGTGTTGTGTGTGTGTGTGTGTGTGTGTGTGTGTGTGTGTGTGTGTGTGTTGTGTGTGTGGTGTGGTGGAAAGACGTGTGGGATATGTTTGATAATGAAGAAAATAAAAAGGGATGTCTAACTTCTTAAAAATGATCATTACTTCAATCAACCCCATTGATGTAATGAAGAGAATAAAGGTGTATTGTAATGTTGTAATCTAAAGAGAGGCTGTTTCAACCGACAACACACACACACACACACACACAGCAGACATACAGCATACACACACAAAGCACACACAGACACACACACACACACACACACACACACACACACACACACACACACACACACACACACACACACACACACACACGGGAACTCCGGAAACTCCGGGAACTCCGTAGTGTAAGGGTTAGCACGCTCGGCTCACAACCGAGAAGTCCCGGGTTCGATCCCCGGGCGGAGCGAAGACAGACGGGCGGTCTTCTTAAAACCCAAGCCCCTATCCACCCAGCAGTGAATGGGTACCGGGTGTCAGCCCGGGTGTCTTCGGCCAACACTAAGCACTAAGGAAGAATGATAAAATAAATGTTGATATGGAGACGGGGCCATACGAGCGTTGCTCAGGCCCTGTAAAATACAATTAGATGAATACAACTAGATGAATACACACATGCATTACCAATCACAAATAATTTAAACCATAATGCTAAAAATGCAATGACAAAATACACAGATGTTTACGAAATACAATAACAGATACAATGCAAAATAATAGATTTTTTAAAGTCATGTTAATACTGAAGAAATATTTTGCAACATAAATATTGGAATAGAGTGATGCATTTATTACGTTTATTACACCCTCAAATATCCATCTTCAGGGGGAATAAAGATAGTTTCTTTCCGAAGACCTTTACGGGCCATTAGGTTTTAACAAATGACAACGCAACGCAAGGAAAGAAAAAATCATAGGAAGAAAGACAAGTAGAAGGAGGAGGAGGAGAAAAATGAGTATTAAAAGCAAGAATCATTTATATGTGAGATAAGAGAAGAGGGTGAGAGAGAGAAAAAAAGAGAAAGGAGGGACGAGAAGTCGTGAATGCGAGTGCCGCGTTATGAAGCGAGAACAGAGAAGAGGAGGAAGAAGAGGAAGAGGAGGAGGAAGAGGAAGAGGACACCCCTGGAGTGGTTTGCCTGTTGTAAATGGAATTTGACGAGGAAGAGAGGTAAAGAGGAAATGGAAGAAGTTGCAGGAAGAGTATGATAAGATATGCATACTTATGAAGGGACACACACACACACACACACACACACACACACACACACACACACACACACACACACACACACACACACACACACACACACACACACACACACACACACACACACACACACACACACACACACACACACACACACACACACACACACACACACACACACACACACACACACACACACACACACACACACACACACACACACACACCATCGCCATGGTCAAGTTGATAGCGCAGTGGCCTGCCATTCTGTGGTAGCCGGTTCGAAAACCTCACTGCTCCCAGGGATTTATCACTGACAAACTGACACACTGAAGTGTGTGGTGTGTGAGGTCCCAGCATTACCCAAAGATCGGTAATAATGAGCTCCAAGCTTGCACCAGGAATGTGAAACTAGCGATCGCGAGTCCGACTCGTGTGGACAAGACCATGGGTGAATAACCCCCCCCCCCCCACCCCACCCACCCACCCACCCACCCACCCACCCACCCACCCACCCCACCCCACCCACCCACCCACCCACCCACCCACACACACACACAGAAATAGACAAACAGGCAGACAGACAGAGACAGATAGCAAAGACAAAAAGGTAGAGACAATAACACAAACTCACATCATAAAAACACATCACAAACACAAATAAGACAGCTCATCATCTCATTTTCTTCACAACTACAGAAGACAAGAAGATGGAGAAGAAGAAGATGGAGGAAGAGAAGAAGATAGACTCTCCATCCTCTGGCCTGATGATGGTGATGATGGTGATGGGGGTGGTGGTGGTGGCGGTGGTGGCGGGGGTGGTGGGGGTTGCCAGGTGGTGCCTCAGGGGAACCATACCACCTGTTACCACCTGTAGGAGTAAAGGGGGATACGCGCCCCCCGGACACCCCGGTAATGTCCCCCTCTCTCACCTCACCCTTTCATAGTGCTACCTGATAGGATCTTTTAATTTAAGCTTATAATTCCTCCTCTTTTTGTATTTTTTGTATTGTCCTTTTCATCTTCTCTTACTTTTTATTTTGTGTC